>JADRCD010227630.1:0-18558 GCA_019843815.1 Montemys delectorum
GGAGAACAAGGGCCACATATAACATCTGAATCTTCAATCATCTCAAACATTTCTACAAATACTTTTATCTGCCTTCCACTTCAGAGACTTGTTTTTATTAATCTGCCTTGTTATCAATGTACTTGCCTAATTTGTCTCACTGTTTTGTTTTCTAAGACAGTTTTGCTATATAATGCAGGTTGATCTTGAACTCATGGAGATCCTTCCAGTTTTTTACCCCTTCTATTATGGTGCTGAACTTAAACTCTTTGGTCAAAGAATGATCTGAGATGTTTGCTCATTTTTTTTGTTTGTTTGTTTTTCCTTGTTTTTGTTTCTGTTTTTGATGTTACATATCCCAGTATTTGTAGTCTCACAATGCCTTACTGGTCCAATGTTTCTGTTCACTATTAAAATGATGTATGTATAGGGTAGATATTAAATAGGAGATTCAAAAGATATTTCATTTGAAAGAAATAACGACTTTAATACTTTCGTACATGGCTTGTATTTATACCAATAATCCCATAACACAAGTCTTTATTTTTGAGCCTTTTATTTTTTTCCTTCAGGAGTTGAAAGCATCATGTTGCTGAGGTTGATTTTTCATCACAGGGACATCCCTTCTCTATCCAGTCTAATCCTGCAGTTTTCCACAGCCACTTTAGATTTGTCAACTTCCAAATCAGCTTTAGTCATCATTGGCCTTCCTGTCCCTATATTTCAAAGCATATTTATTGTGTCACAAATGTTGACACTGGAGTATGTTTACTTTGCACTGTGTGTCCGCACAGACATCGTCATAGAGTTGATGCTGTAGCTAGAGGAAGGAGAAGTAACTGAGGTGCTGTGTTGGGTAAAGAGAGAAAGGAGACTGGGTCACTGTAGAGACTCACTTTAAAGTGTTTGCCTCAACTTACAATACTCACTGTAAGTTAAACCAGGAAGAAGGAAGCTGCATATTTCTCACTGAATAAAATGTATCCAATGAATATCCAGTTAATTTGGAAACACATAGATTCTAACAATATAACTGCCTCATTTTTGTTTATTCGACCATTTTATAGAATCCATTCCAAAATTCTCCTTAACACTGAGAGAAGAGATTGGAAGAAACTTACCAAAGGACCTAGTATTTTGCAATTTTGACTTGAAAACCAGACAGATGATTTCACCCATCACACCGAGTTCCTGATTTTTTTAAAGCAAATTTTAACCCACATTTCCAGCGATAATCAGATACAAAAATAAGTGAAATCATCCACATGTGCAATTTATATTTTTTGGACCTTACAACTCAAAGCTATAGAATATTTCCAATATACACACATATACTTTTCCTTTTCTTATCCTCTGAATACCATTAGAATTGGGAGAACCCTTTAAAAATCCAGTGGACTTGTTAGTAAGCCAAATCATAATCAGAACTCATTTTGAAAACTCTGTTTCCATGGAAACATTGACTGTCCTATTATTTATAAGACTGATTTTTAGTAAGGGAATTGACTAAATATTTTACTGAAAATTATTTATGAGAAGAAATTTGGAATGTCAGTCATTGAAACAGGTAGAAAAGATCATTGGAAAAGGTGAAGGTTTTTGTGAGTTAGACCTGGGATCACATAGAAATACTTTAGTTGAACCTTACAATTTTTAAGAAAATGATAGAAGGATTCCTAGTCCCAAGGTCTTATGCAATCCCTTTCCTATAAAAACAATATTCTTTGCTCTTTAACCCAAAACTGATAATTGGTTTCAATGTTTGATTCACTAGTGAAGCTCTGGAGAATAACTCTCTAGTTTCATGATGCCTGCCTTGTTTTTAGTACAGTTTCGGTGCTCTGTGCTCAGTGGCGACCTGCTGAAATGAGGTTAAAGCCCCATTGATGGACTAGTATCGGATCATTTTTAAGAAATTTATGAGGATTATAGAGGTTTCTTAACCAGGCAAATTTGCTCTTATAAATGGTAGTGTTCTTATAAATTTCTGTGGAGAGACATGACTGAGACTTCTGTAAAATTCTGGTTTCTAGTCTCCTCTTCAGAGTTAACGAGAGGATTTTGACTTTCATGAGAATTTCAGAAAGGGATAAAAAGTATAAAGTTCTTTTCCAAGCCTTTTTTTAAAATTACTTTTATATTTTTACAGTCATTACCACCCTCCCAGTCTGCTTTCCCACAGTTCCACATCCCATTGCTCCTCCCCCCTTTTCTCCAAGAGATGCCTCCCTCCCCTGTCCTCCCCTTCTTCCCTATTTCCTCTAGCCTCAAGTCTCTTGAGGGTTAGATGCACCTTCTCTCACTGAGGCCAGACTAGGCAGTCCTCTGCTATTATGTGTCTGGGGCTTTGGGCCAGCCAGTGTATACTACTTGGTTGGTGGTTCAGTGTCTGAGAGATATCAGGGGTCTCAGTTAGTTGAGACTGCTGGTCTTCCTATGGGGCTGTCCTCCTCTTTAGCTTCTTCCAGTCTTTCTGTAATTAAACCACAGGGATCCCAGAGTTCAGTCCATTGGCTGGGTGTAAGTATCTGTATATATCTTATTCAGCTGGTTGTTGGGCCTCTAAGAGGACATCCTCGCTAGGCTCCTGTCTGTAGGTACATAGTAACATCAGTAATAGTGTCAGGTCTTAGAACCTCCCCTTGAGATAGATCCCAGTTTGGGCCAGTCACTGGATCTCCTTTCCCTCAGGCTTTTCTCCATTTTTGTCTCTTCAGTATTTTTTTTTTTTTTTTAATACAAGAACAATTTTGAGTGAGAGATTTTTCACCGTGGGATGGCAATTCTGTCTCTTCACTTTATGAGCTCTCTTGATACAGGAGGTGAACTCTCCAAAAATCCCTCTCCCCACTGTAGACCATTTCATCTAATGTTGAGTTTTGAGAGTCTCTCAACTCCCATGTCTCTGGTTCATTCTAGAGTGTCCCCCCATCTAACACCCCCCGAGGTTGCAGATTTCCACTCTTTCCACTGGCCTTCACGGCTTCTCTCCTGTTTCCTCCCTCAATATGCGATCATGTTGTCTTTTCTGCTCCTCCTCTGCCTCCCTCCAAAGTGACATTGAAGCATCCTCACTTGGGGCCTTCCTAAATCTCCTTTTAAAAAGATGATGGATAGGCTTTGATTCAGTTTTATGGTCAGAATTTATCAAATAAGGCTTTACTCAAAATAATCCTGGATTGATTTAAGTTAATAAAATCTTCTTTCTGTCTTCCTTGAAGTCTTTCTTTACTTGCATAAAATCATGGCTGTAGTACTACCCAACATGAACAGAGACCCATTGTGCAGACAAAATAATTTCATCAGTACCTTTCTGCTGAGTGCATGGTCTCTTACCATGTGTTTATAAATTCCAATATTATTTCATATTACTTTGTATTCGGAGGCTTGCTCAAAGTAATTTTCATCTAGAATATAGCCTGGCTTATTTTTTTAATGCTTCCAGATAATCGAATCAGATTTTTATTAAAGATATAGTTTTTGTTTTTCCTAATATTTAAAATTCAAAACATATTTTGTAAAATAAATGGAGAAAGAAGTAAAGGATGGGGTAGATGAGATAAAAGGAAATACTTGGGCAACAGGATGACAGAAAAGAGAAAAACAGTCAAATAATTTCACAGATACCTGTTGAAAATTCACATAGATGTAAAGGTCTTATCCCAAATCACAGAATTTTTATATGACATGAGGATAAGCCACTTGCATAGTTTCAGTTAGAAGTAAACTTTTTGAAACATTATCTTCTAGATAAGAAGGAAGGGCTCTGTTTACTGTGGGCTTTTCCAATATTATCTATAATTCTTAAGGCAGATTGAAATGAGTTTAGAAAGTTAGACTGTGTGTCTTAGGGAACATGGTGTCCTGCAGGAAAGAAAGACTGCGGAAAGCTGGTGAGTGTAGTATGAGAACAAGCAGGGTATTTACTTGTTGATTTCACCATTTTACATGGGTGAGCCTCATGATGCCTATACAAGTACAATTTGACATCAAACATTGACAAATGAGAAGAGAAGGCAGAGGATGGGAAAATGGGTGTCAATGTTAGTGAGATGGGATCGGGCGGAGTTTTAGGATAGCCTGGAATATATGGAGGGATGTTGTCACAAAAGATAGATCACCATAGATGGTATCATGAAAATAAAAAGTGTCACAGTCTGTGCTGCAGAAATGTGACATGAACACATGCTTGTGGCCAAAATAGTGCAAAATCTGTGTATTGAGCTAAGATATAAACCTATGTTCTTTGTAACTGTGGATCACGGTATTAACTTCTAAGTGTCTGAAGCTGAATTTATTTATTTGTTTTTAATTAGTTAAATTTAACTTTTATTTTTCTGTGCTATGTGTTTTATTTATATTCGCATCTCTTCCACTAACTGTTATAAGATTTACCAACCCCTTTGCTTTATTCTGTTCTTTAAAAAAATCCACCAGGCCAATTTTACTCTCCAAATATGCATGGTTATATGATCTCCTACTGGATCATGATTGTCTGACCAGTGATACCTTCTTGGGGAAAACTGACTATCCACCTCCTAGGAGCTATAAATTCCCAGTAGCTACATAGGGTAATGGAATATTTCAAGGACAACTCCCTTCTCTGT
The DNA here is from genome assembly GCA_019843815.1 of Montemys delectorum. Lineage (NCBI taxonomy): Eukaryota > Metazoa > Chordata > Mammalia > Rodentia > Muridae > Montemys > Montemys delectorum. The sequence goes on from JADRCD010227630.1 coordinate 4,587, forward strand.
ACTGGATTTTAGTCTGACTGAGAGGGCTTGTACCATGTTTGTTCATGCTACCACAGACACTGTAAGTTCATATGTGCATCCTCCCTGATGTGTTCAGGAAACACTGTTCATTGGCAGGCATCCATCAGCTCTGACTCTTATACTGTTTTGAGACCCTCTTACACATTGATTCCTGAGTCTTAGGAGTTAGGTAAGGAGTGTTCTTTAAATGTTCCATTGAAGGCTGAATATTTGGCCGTCTCTAATTCTCTGTACCTTGGCCAATTGTGGGCCTATGTGCTAACTATCCTTTTCTGAAAAGCAGGTGTTTAAATGTAGACGGGAACTTGTGTTAATGATTTTGTGACTCATTATTTTCTGGTTTGGAAATGGATATTTTTAACCAGACATAAATGAATACATGTCTGTTGTATATGTAAAAAGAGTATTGGATTTACAAGATACAAAAAAATTTCATATTAAAGGTATGTAACTGTAGTTTCATACTTAGGTGTTTGTTTCTTTAAAGGATTGTTCTGCAAACAGACAATGAATAGTGTAATTTTCAATGCCATAATTTTAGTACATACAAAATTTACTACATGAACCACTAAAGTAAGAAATTAATAATTATTGAAGATTTTGTAACAGGATGGCTATATAGAGAATATGTAATTATAAGCATTTTATATTAATATTTTTATACAAGCTTTCAAAGCTGAAAACATTGAATAGATTAGGACTAATATTAAATTCAGAATCAGACACTTTTATTCTTATTGCAAGCTCCAGCTTTCAATTTCATTTGCAAATATAAATTCAGGGGTATATTTTAAAAGAATTTGCATGTCGAGTACCTGCATAACACTACTTGCTGAAATTTGAGTATTTGGGCCCTTGATATCACACTAACAAGTCAGCAACACTGATTTGTTGGAAACATATACTTTACAGATGGGGTAAACAATGCAAAAAAAAAAAAGAGAGCTTTGAAACTCAAATCAACATTTTAAGAGCTGAACTTGCAAACCTAAAAATACAAAGTGATGACAGTCTATCAGAGACAGCTTTAAAACTTTAAAAGAGTCTAAGTGTGAAGACTACTGTTTGTTTTGACAGAGCTGGCGAGCTGATAATTTCTTCTTGATAATCCATTTTTCTAAGCAAATCTATGTCTAATAAATCCTTGCTGATAAATCCCATCCAGAATATTTTATTTAAGAAGGCAAGACTTGTAACAATCAGAAAGGGAGGCTGTTTAGCCATCAACTGAAGGTGATGAGGCCAGAAAGTTTGCTATACTACATACGGTGTTTTTTTAAAAATGTACACATTCACAAAGGTACACATATCTCATAAATACACATACTGACATACATTTACTCATGCACATAATGCATACACACAAATGCAAACATGCACACACATGTACCCCAAGAACATTCCTATGCCTGCACCTATACACAATGAAAATACACATATGCACACACATACACACATACAAACATATTGCACACATACGTGCATATTTACACACAAAGACACTCAAACATGCACACACATGCAAGTATATACTACACGCATACACATAAAAATCACACATAAACACTCACACATGATCACATACACACATACCAACTCATGTATGTATACCATGTAGTGATTCTCATGGATATGATCTGGGGAGCAAATCTTGAAAAAAATTGAGCCAGGTTCCAGAGCTTCTAAATTTGGGTCAATGGAATATACTCATGATATTATAAATTCATATGAAGTAGATAAAGGTGAGAGTCTTTAATTTAACAATAAGAAAACAAATCTGTTGCTTTGAAATGGTCAGTTCAATATATAGGCTCTGAAGTTGTATCTGATACATATATATATATATATATATATATATATATATATGGCTGTTATAACTTCAAGAATATTCACTTAATATATAATCTCTTAGCTCAAAGGCAAATGACGTCACTGCTCACTAAGTATCCTAGAATTTAGTTTCCATTGCTTGAATTCAGTTGCTCATTTAAATAAGCAATTTATCATCTATTTTGATACTATTTTACAACATTGGAAGGTCTATAATGGGATAACTCCTTCTTAGGTTTCTACTATCTTCGGCTTCTTAACCATACCACAACAGTTCTGCTATCAAAAAGAAAACCCAGTTACTTCAAACAAATCCACTATGATTTTATAATGTGAATTAAGGTCATTGTTACTTGTAAAGTTTGGAGTCAGAAATCTCCCAACTTTGATGCTTATTTTTGGCTATGTTATTATATTACAAGTATACGGAAGAAAGCTTTTCATGCCTGTGCTTTCTCACTAACCTTAGCGATTCAGTAGTGATATCGTAGAAGAGACATGTAACCTTTCGGGGGTGTTTTAGTTGTGGCAACAGTTCCAAAATAGAGCTAAGGTGTTGTAAAGATGAGTTATAAAAATTCTGGGAAATTTAAACCTTTACATTGAATATATTGACTTGACATTTAATTTTTCCCTTATCATATACTTAGTTCTATTATTAATTGGAAATTTCTTATTATATAGACTGATTTTAATGAGGCGAACAATTATAATAAAACACATATATTAAAAAGTTCCATTTAAACAGCGTCATACCTATGGGCTAGAGAAATACAGCACAAAATAAGGGTAGCCTTTAATGAAAAACTAGCAAAACAACTGCAATCTGAATAAAGTAAGATTCTCATTAAAGAATTGTTTGCTTGTTTTCACCTTTATAATAGTTTTTCACAACTAAGGGATTTAAAACAAGTTTTTTTTTTCATCATGAAGTTTTAGAAATTAAAACTATCAAATTGCTTTCAAATTTGGATTCTATTTGGACTGCCTTGAGGGTTTTTTGGTTTGTTGGTTTGTTTGTTTGTCTTTTGCATTTCTTTCCAGTGGAACGTCAAGGAGATTCTCATATTTCAGCTCTTGTTGCTCGTTTCAGCTCCAGCCACTGCTGTCATTGAATTCCTCTCTCTCTACTCCTGACCTTGTTAACTATGTATGTTTTTGTAAGAGGCTTTGTGATAATCTTAGACTCACAAAATTAATGCCGAATAATCTCTATTTCTGACTGAAAGTGCTCTTGATTTTATCAGCTAAGTCTAGTTAGTCATAGGGATGACATATTCACTGGATAAAGGAATTATAATACATATTTTTGAAGGGTGGACCACTGTTCTCTCTGATTAAGAAAGGCATACATCTATGTGGTCACAAGAAAGTGGTCAAATAATATATAATTTTAGAAAGATATTTTCTTGTGTGATATCTGATAAAAGTAATAATCTTCCAAAAAGTACAACAAAATTAGAAGAAGAATAAAATAACTTTCTGAACTAGACTATTTTTATAGAGTAGAGTATACTTATAGAGTAGAGGACAAACCATTGTGTTTCTTCATGAAGGTAAGTTGTTACTTATCTAAAGAGAACTCTTAGAATAGTTTTAATATTCTAGTTTAAAGAAAAAGTTCTCCTGAGAAGAGGACAGTTGCTTAAAGTAATCCAGAATTGTACCTTCAGCGCTTGCTTACTGCTGATTGATTTCCCAGCTTGTTTACTGGTCCACTGTTTACACATCCAACATCTTAAGCTCAAATATGAAGACTACATCCCGTTCCAAAACTTGATAGCCTTTTCAAAGGGAAGAAAAGGTAGATTAGTTTTCTATCAAAACATGGCAATGTTTTGACACGACTATCTACTCTGATGTCAAAAGATTGCAAAGGACATGCCCTTGGAGCTTCTTTCTGATGTCACAGTGTGATCTGAATGAATATTCATGCTGTCTCGTGTCTGTGATGCTGTCACGGTCCCATCAGTTATTAAGCAATGACAACATGATGTTGTTTTGATGATTCTTGTTTTATTATTCCTACCAACTGCTGTAATCTAGACATTAACATCAAGGTTCAATCTCCAAACTAATGCTGACATTATTTTAATGGCATTTAAAAATAACATGCAAATTATGAAAAAATATATAGGAAAATATAGCAAAGATCTAACAAATAAGCATGTATTTTCATCTTTAATAACTGTATTTTTCATGGAAATGTCACAGCAAGACTTATTGATATGTGTAATTACTATGCATTGATTATATAATATGACCTATAAAAATCATAAATGATGGCTATGAGTAAAACTTTTATCGTATTGGAATAATAAGATACCTTCAACCCAATAAAATGTTATCAAAATTCATTTCAATATATTTGAAAATTAAAGGGATATCAGATCCCTCTACTTTAACATATCAACTCAATGTGAAATATATTTCATTGTATTAAATGCAATGAGAAAATTCTTATAAGTAAAAGTAATTGATATTTTTTAATGCTCTCCACATTGACTGTGTAATAGAAATGAGTCTCTTTTCCACCATAAGAATTCCACCATAAAGCAGAATAAATAACCATAAATCAATCCTTTTTAAAGACATTAATTAGTGAAGAACAGTGCTTGCATTGCTACATGTGAAGAATAAAACAAAATAAAATAAAATAAAATAAGATGAAGGCTATACGAGGATAGTTTGTATCAAATCCTAAAATCCCATCAGGTATGTCTTCAAGTCAGACTACAGAGGACAAAGAAAGGAAAAAAAGTTAAATACAGATATGTATCTAGGGAGACAAGATGTCCTAGGTTTGAAAAGCAGAGAACAATGCAGAAAACAGTTGCTAGAGAATGTGAGTGACCTACAGAAAATGCTACACATATGTAATCAAATATCGACCCACTGATGTGAGGAAGCTTCCTGAGGCTGAGAAAAGAGACACTTAGAACTGACAAGCAGCATTCCCTTCCCTTCCCTTCCCTTCACTCCAGAAACAGTGTTTGTTGCAAAGGAAAACAAGAAACTTTCATTTTCAGAGAAAACTGAGAAAACAACAATACACAAACAGAATTGCAGTGTCTCATTGGAAGAGAATACTAATCTTAATGGGAGCAATATCCATTGTCACCTAACAGATCTTCAATGTTGCTTTAGAAATACTCAAACTACTTTTGGAAACCAATTTTAATCAGCATTGAAACTCGTGATATAAAATATAAATATTTACCAAATAAAAACTAAAGTCCATTATATAAAGACCTGCACTATTATTAAGCACATCAATAAGTAATCAAATGAAAGAAATACACAGGAACTAGAACTGATGGAACCAGTATATGAAATTATTAGGGATATTGTAGCTATACTCATTATAAAAGTCATATATATGTGTGTGTGTGTGTGTGTGTTTGTGTGTGTATGTGTGTATGTGTGTGTGTGTGTGTGTGCGTGTATATGTGTATATATACACATCCACCAGATATATTTTGGACTTAATACAAAATATGATAGAATATATAGACTAGTTGCAGCACCTAGAAATATATGCATACTGGATGTTCTTCAGAAGGACCTGCATTTCATGTCCAATATTCAAATAGTGGCACAAAACCATTTGTAAATCCAGTATCAGAGGATCTAATTTCATCCCCTAGTCTCTGTGAGCACTAGACATGCAAATGGTACACAGACATATTGGCAAACAAACCTTTATGCATATATAATAAAATATTTTAAAGTATTGTGTTGCTGGCTACTGGCAGAATAAAACATTACAGAAGAATTAACAAATTTGAATCTGGAAAATATAATTTTACTGAAAGAAATTCATAGGACAGGAGAAATTGTCATAGATGAGCATACAAGTTATGATAAAGTTTGACGTGATCTAATTTTAATACAACTAGAGCTCCTAAAATCGAGAAAGGTAAGGATCAGATAAATAAAAAATGACTTTAGTTCTTCTGAATTAGATAAAATTCATGAACATAAAATAGAAAAACTTCAATTTTCTTCAAACAAAAGAAACACTAAGAAAAAGTATACCAAGGTCATATCATTTAAAAAAATTCTTTCAATTAGAAATGAAATATTTTTATAAACAGGTTGTGAAAAAGACCTGTCAACTAAGGAACAAATACTTTCATGGTGAAACATGAGAACAGAATGGAGCATTTCTAGTGCTCCTTAGAAAGAAAAAAAAACCTTCGAAAAGAGAATTTACACTGACAAATTTATTAAAAAGAGAAATAATAGAGGCATGTAAAATTTTTAAAATGTTTAAAATGTACCACTGGATTCATATTGGAAAAGTATTATAAATATATTTTTCTTTTTGTGGTTTTATAAGACAGGATTCCTCTGTATAACCCTGGCTGTCCTGAACTCAGTCTGTATGCTGGGATGGCCTTGAACTCAGATCTACATCTGCCTCATGGATGTTTTGATAAAAGATATTGGCAACAATGTCAGCTAAAATGTATCATTATAACAGAAAGAAAATGATTGAAAAGGAGACAACTTACAGGATGGAAACAAGCCATTGTTATGTATGTCTAAGACAAAGGTTTGATATTTGATATATATATAAAGAACTGCAAAAATTAAATACTAAAACCCTTAAAACTGACAATTAAAAATGAACTCATAAAATGAACTAATGATTCTCAAAAGAAGAATGACAGGTGCACAGCATAGTTGTTTAAAAATGTTCTTATCCATCAAAGAAATGTAAGTAAAAGCTATTTGGTGATGTTATTTCACCCTAGCCAGAATGGCTGTGATCAGAAATGCAAATGATGAGAAATACTTAGCAAGGGTGTAGGGAAAGTGAACCTCCTGTCCTCTGCCAATTAAATTTTAAACTGCTACAATCAACATGGAATTTCTTTTTTAAAAAAGCCAGACAGCCAGGCACTGGTGGCACATGCCTTTAATCCCAGCACTTGGGAGGAAGAGGCAGGCGGATTTCTGAGTTCGAGGCCAGCCTGATCTACAGAGTGCCAGGACAGCCAGGGCTACACAGAGAAACCCTGTCTTGAAAAAACAAAACAAAACAAAAAGCAAAACAGAACTATTCTATGTATTATCTATGGCACCTCATAGGCATATATCTATAGGATTGTATATATTATCATAAAGACACTTCCACTTGTGTTTATTGCTGTAATATTTATAGTACTATCAAAATTATCATGATAGATGCCCATCAACACAACAGAGAATGAAAATTGGTATGTATGCACAATGGTAGTTTACTCATGTTAAGTTCACTTAGAGATACTCTGGCTTTGGTGAGCTCACTACTTCTCAGAATAAACAGAGCTGTGTTTCTAAATTTTATGTTCACAGGCTAACAGTATTCTGCTGGCCAGGATTCAGTATAGATTCCCAAAATACTTTCTGTGAATTTCCCAAGAGCTTGGTTCACAGAGTCTCTGGCAGCCGAACTGTTGACTCAGTGGGGTCTTTTTCAAATGGTGTTCAGCCAGTACCTTCTTCTCATTGTTTAGTGCTGAGGAGTGAAGGTTTCCCTGGCATCTCTCCTTGCTGCCAATGGTGCTGCTATCGATCGATCTTTTGCCTGAGTCTTTCTTGTGCTTCTGCCTTTTCAACTGTCCATTTACAAAGTTATGGATCAGATTTTCGAAGTCTCTCTGTTTTAACCATGGCTCTTGTCATCTTTTGTTGGAACCTTTTCTCCTTGAAAAGTGAGAGGTCCTTGGACAAGCCAATCCCTCTGTATAAGACTTGTGGTTTTCTCTCCAAGTTTGTAAAATTCCTTATTTTATGTTGCTATTAAAGCTACAGCTAGGGGGATTCAGGGACGGCTCAGCAGTTGAGTATGCACTCTTCTTCATGTGAACTGGAATTCAGTTCCCAAAAACCACGTCAGGCAGCTCACACTCATCCCTAATTCTCTAGAAGATTTGATACAATTGATCACCATAGTCTCTTATACTCACATAAAAGTCAACAAAATAGCACCACACAAAGCAAATGCACATAAAGCATAATTAGAAATAATAAGAATAAACATAGGTTTTAAGAGATACTGATATCCAGAATTGATGTACTTCTCATAGATATTACTTACCTTTCTCTAGACATTGCCTGGAGAATCTAGAAGAACATTCCTATGCATTGTTCATCATCTCTCTCCTTTCCTGGTTTAATTTGGTTTAGAATCAGGGGTGATCCTCAATAACTGTATCACCCTAAGATCATCTCATTATACAAGATTCACGGGACTGAAAAATTGCATCAAGGATTCCAAGTGACAGACAGCTTTTACCTCCAATGGATTCAGGTATGTCACCAAGGGTTGTTAATATAGTGGATGAGATTAAGTTTTAATATAGTTGAAGTTATAATTCAGATATAAGCTTTGTATACCTGACTAACAAATGTTAGGTAGTGACTCCTTTGTAACCCCATTCTATTTCTTCATCATGGTCAAGTTCTTGTCTTCTACCTGTGATTGGTAGATGGAGATAGGTAAGGAATAGATGCTCCATTTAATAAGTGTCAAATAGCTGTTTATTGACATATTCTTGACTCAAGTATAGAAATTGTTTTACTTTTCCTCAGGAACTAAGTATAGCGACTCTACTATGTATATCTCATGTATTAGAAGCAAATTAATTTTGTTCACCTTTCTCTACCAAAATGATAGTTTATATGAGTTTAAAGATTAAATGATTTGTTGTTAATTTAGCACTTTCTTTTTAACTCACTGTACTGACTTCATTTGGGGAAGTGCCTCCATGAGACCCAGCTGTGGAGCATTTTCTCAATTAGTGATCAAGGGGGTAGGGCCCCTTGTGGGTGGTGCTATCCCTTGGCTGGAAGTCTTGGGTTCTATGAGAGAGCAGGCTGAGCAAGCCAGGGGAAGCAAGCCAGTAAGGAACATCCCTCCATGGCCTCTGCATCAGCTCCTGCTTCCTGACGTGCTTGAGTTCCAGTCCTGACTTCCTCTGGTGATCAACAGCAATGCGGAAGTAAGCTGAATGAACCTTTTACTCCCCAACTTGCTTCTTGGTCATGATGTTTGTGCAGGAATAGAAACCCTGACTAAGATACTCACTGTGAACAGATTCCAGGGAAGCAGTTCAAGGTTTACCACTAAATTCTAGAAGCATCTACACATACCCTCCATGGTTATGACAATGAGGAGTTTCTCCAGACCACTCCTACTCATAATATTTCTGGTAGGTATCTTGAGTGGAATTGTTGGAAATATCCAGACATCAATAGTAAAATGCCTTTGAGTCTAGGGCTCTCAGCTATTCTAAACTAACATGCAAAACTTACACTTAGTATTCAAGAATTGAAATTAAGATTAAAGATGACTTTATCTTATTAACATTCATGGTGATATAGTTTTTTTTTTGTTACTGCCACATAGTTTAAAAAGAATCTACTTCTCCCCCTGAGGGAAAGTTTATATCTTGAAATAAGGCTGTAGAAATTTACTGATGTTTTTAAAGAAGGGAAAAAATGTTCTGTAAGTCTAAGGCAGGAAAAGACAGGAGCGCACAGGCTGCAGAAGCAGCAGAACAGCTGGGACAGGGTCCTTCCTGCCCCCATCTGTACCTAGGAGATGGGGCTGTTACACAGCTTTCTGTGCATCTTTCCTGTGAGGGGCAGGGGAGAGAGCTTGTCTATAGGGAGTTCTCTGACCCTGGGACTCAGGTGAAATCACCATTTTGTCTCCAGTAACTATCTAAAGCAGGACCAGCCAAGAACACACAAGCCACAGAAGCAGCAAAGCAGCTGGGATAGGGACCTTCCTGCATCCATCTGCACCTAGGAGGTGAGGCTAGTCAGCAGCCCTTTGGGCATGGGTCTTGTCAGAAGGCTGGTCTCCAAGGAGTGCTGACACAGGCTTACAGACCCACAGGAGGAACAAGCTCCAGCCAGAGACAGCAAGAATATATAACACCAAAGATTACCTGATGGTGAAAGACAAACACAAGAATCTTACCAACAGAAACCAAGACTACTTGACATCATCAGAACCCAGTACTCCCACCACAGCAAGTCCTGGATACCCCAACACACCGGAAAAGCAAAATTTGGATTTAAAATCCTATCTCATGAAGCTGATAGAGGAATTTTAGAAGGACATAAATGACTCCCGAAGGAAATACAGGAGAACACAGGTAAACAGGTAGAAGCTCTTAAAGAGGAAACAAAAAATCCCTTAAAGAATTACAGGAGAATACAGGTAAACAGGGGAAGGAACTGAACAAAAACATCCAGGACCTAAAAATGGAAGTAGAAACAGTTAAGAAATCACTAAGAGAGACCACTCTGGAGATAGAAAACCTAGGAAAGAAGTTAGGAACCATAGATGCAAGCATCACCAACAGAATACAAGAGATAGAAGGGAGAATCTCAGGTGCAGAAGACACTATAGAAAACATTGACACAACAGTCAAAGAAAACACAAAATGCAAAAAGTTTCTAACCCAAAACATCTAGGAAATCCAGGACACAATGAGAAGACCAAACCTAAGGATAATAGGTATAGAAGAGAGTGAATATTCCCAACTTAAAGAGCTAGTAATTATCTTCAACAAAATTATAGAAGAAAACTTTCCTAACCTAAAGAAAGAGATGCCAATGAACATACAGGAAGCCTATACAACTCCAAATAGTTTTGACCAGAAAAGAAATTCCTCCTGTCACATAATAATCAAAACACCAAATACACAAAACAAAGAAAGAATATTAAAAGCAGTAAGGAGAAAAGGTCTAGTAACATATAAAGCCAGTACTATCAGAATTACACCAGATTTCTTGCCAGAGTCTTTGAAACCCAGAAGATCTTGGGCAAATGTCATATATACCCTAAAAGAAGACAAATGCCAGCCCCGTCTATTATACCCAGTAAATTCTAAATTACCATAGATGGAGAAACCATGGTATTCCATGACAAAACCAAATTTACATATCTTTCCACAAATCCAGCCCTTCAAAGGATAATAAGTGGAAAACTCTAACACAAGGAGGGAAACTACACCCTAGAAAAAAGAAAGAAAGTAATCTTTTAACAAAACTAAAAGAAGATGACCACATGAACAGAATTCCAACTCCAATAAAAAACATACAGGAAGCAAAAATTTCCTTAATATCTCAATATCAATGGAATCAATTCCCCAATAAAAAGACATAGACTAACAGACTGGTTACATAAACAGGACCCAACATTTTGCTGCACGTAGGAAACATACTGTACTGGCTGGTTTTGTGTGTCAACTTGACACAGGCTGTTGAATGTAGGGTTGGTGAAAATATTTTTTTCTATTCTTTAGGTTGCTGATTTTTCAGGGTTTTGACAGTATCCTTTGCCTTAGAGAAGCTTTTCAATTTAATAAGGAACCATGTATCAGTTGTTGATCTTAGAGCCTAAGCTGTTAGTGTTTTGTTCAGGAAGTTGTCTTCTGTGCCAACACATTCTAGGTTATTCCTTACTTTTTTCTGCTATCAGGTTTAGTATATCTGACTTTATGCTAACATCTTTCTTTGATCCACATGTATTTGAATATTGTGTAGGATCATGTATGTTTGATCTATTTGTGTTCTTCTATCTGTAGGCGTCTAGTTACACCAGCACTTTTTGGTGAAGATAAATTATTATTATTATTTTTTCATTGTGTAGTTTTGAGTCCTTTGTCAATAATCAACTCTTAGTGGGTATAGAGATTTACTTCTATGTTTTCAATTTGATTTCACTGATTAATATGTTTGTTTTTATGCCAATATCATGAGGTTTTTATTACTACTTCTCTGAAATATAACTTAGAATCAGGGATAGTTATACATTTAGATGTTCGTATATTATACAGAATTATTTTAGCTGTCCTAGATTTATTTTATTATTTTTATATGAACCTGAGAACTATTCTTTCAAGTTCTCTAAAGAATTGGTTGGAATTTTGGTGGAAATTGTGTGGAATATATAGATTATTTTTTAAGAAGACTGTTTTCACTATATCTATCTTATTGAATAATGAACATGAAGGATCTGTTTATCTTCTGGTATCTTCTTCAATTGTTTGATTCAAAGAATTACTTGGTTAGAATTACATGCAGATAATTTATATTATTTGTGGCTATTATAAATGGTATTATTTCCTTAGTTTCTTTCTCATACTGTTTATAGTTTTTCACCCCCATTGAGTCCTGGGAGCATCTCACATCTGAGGTCTGTGGGAATTTCTAGAGGTTCCTCCACCTCCTAACCACAGCAACCACATATTTCCATCCATTCTCCTGGCTCTCTGGTTTATCTACTGTCTCCCCACATATATGCTCCTGTCCTTCCTTTACAGCTCCCCTCTACTCTTGTAGCCATATCCCTCTCTCTCTCTGCCTCCCATATTTATTTTGTTCCCCTCTCTAAGTGGCATTGAAGCATAGTCTCTTGGGCTTCCTTCTTGTTAAACATCTTACAGTCTGTGGGTGGTATCATGTGCATTCTGTAATTTTGGCTAATATCCGCTTAACGTGAGTATATACCATGCATGTCCTTTAGGGCTTGTGTTACCACACTCAAGATGGTATTTTCTATTTCCATCAATTTGACTGAGAAATTAATGATGTCCTCATTTTAAAAAGCTGAACACTATTCCATTGTATAAATGAACCACATTTTCTGTGTCTATCCTTCAGTTGAGGGATATCTGGGTTGCTTCCAGTTTCTGGTTATTATTAATGAGGCTGCTATGAACATGATGGAGGATATGTTCTTTTGTTATGGTAGACCATCTTTTGGATATAAGTCCAGGAGACATACATCTAGATCTTCAGGTAGAACTATTTCCAATTTCCTGAGGTACCTCCAGATTGATTTCCAGAGTGGTTATACCAGTTTGCTGTGACTCCAGCAGTGGAATGGTATTCTTCTTTCTCCATATTCTTTCCAGCATGTGTTGTACTTAAGTTTTTGACAAAGTGGCAACCTACAAATTGGGAAAAGATCTTCACTAACCCAATAGTGGACTAGTATTCAAAATATATAAAGAAGTCAAGATGTTAGAATCTAAACAAATCAAATAACACAATTTAAAAATGGGATACAAAGCTAAACAGAATTCTCCACATAAGAATCTCGAGTGGGTAAGAACCACTTAAAGAAATGTTCAACATTCTTAGTCATTAGGGAAATACAAATCACAACAATCTGAGATTCCACCTTCCACCAAAGAGAACTAAAACTTTAATTGAAGTCTAGTTTTAAACCATGGTGGCCATAAGTTAAATGGGTTTATTTCATTTTTCTTGTATTTGTTGAGATTTGCTTTGGGACAGTGTATATGGTCAATTTTGGAGGAGGTTCCTTTAGGTGCTGAGAAAAAGGTATTTTTTTATGTTGGTATAATCTGTTTGCTATTCTGTAAACTTCTTATACATTGATAGGCATTTGTTTTTTGAGTTTAATGCATTTATTTATTTATTTTTATTAGATGTTTTCTTTATTTACAATATCTCCTTTCCCAAGGTCCCCTCCAAAAGAAAAAATAAAAATAAAATAAAATAAAATAAGAAAAATAAAATAAAATAAAAAACCTCCAAAACTAAAACAATCCACTGTTCACTCCCCCTGCTCACCACCCCATCCTTTTCCACTTCCAGGCCCTGGCATTCCCCTATGCTGGAGCATAGAACCTTCACAGGGCCAAGGTCCTCTCATTGATGACCAACTTTGCCATCTTTTTCTATACACATGCTGCTGGAGCCATGAGTCCCCCCATGTGTACTCTTTGGTTTGAGTTTTAGTCCCTGGGAGCTCTGAGGGTACTAGTTAGTTAATATTGTTGTTCATGCTAAGGGTCTGAAAACCCTTCAGCTCCTTTTAATCCGTGCAATCGTCTCGCCAGCAAGAACGCACACGGACCCCAGGATCCTTCTGTAGCAAGCGTTTATTGCATCTTTAAGAGGAAGACCCCAAACCCCGAAAAGGCACTGCTTATATACACCCTGGAGTGGCGTGTTCATTTCTGATTGGCTGTTTGCTCATTACCTCATGTGACACCCCGGAATGGGCTGTGACTTGGCACGCTCTGGCCCTTAGCACATGCGCAGACTACTTGTTTACAGGGAGAGGACACGGGATGCCGGC
>JADRCD010227630.1:18958-31752 GCA_019843815.1 Montemys delectorum
CCATCTTGTAATGGCGATAGCCAGCTTGGGCGTGGCACTCTATATCTCCCCCTTTTTGTTTTAAATGATAGGCTGTGGTCGATGCCCTGTGTCTTAGGCTAGCTGATATGCTGTCCATTACCAGCACCAAGAGATCGGTGGGATCCTTTGGATCCCTACTCATTGATGTGCTCCTGGTTTATGGCAACAGCCTAATCCCGTCATAGGGGCCAAAGGCAGCGGGCCTCGAGGACATATGGCAGTTTGACTCACTCTACCGTGTGCAATGGGATAAGACCCCACGGGGTGCAAGAGCTAAGTCTCGATGACCATTAGCTTTTAAGTATTTATTTTGTTTTTAGCACGCTGAGCCAAATATCGGGAGAGGCTCCTTGCTCTAGTGCAGCAAATGCTTGGGCAATTACTACCTTGTCATGTTTTTGTTGGGCTCTGAGTTTGCAAACCATCCAGAGAAGAAACACTAAGCCAGGACACAAGGCAACACCAAACAGGCCAATTCCCACCCATTCCTTAAGGAAAGAAAAGGCTGAAGAAATCCAGGAGGTAAATTTAGCCTTATTTCCGCCCAATCTTTCAAATGATTCACAGCAGAGGCAATCCAAGATGATAATCAGCCCTGCATCCCCTCTCGTAGAGTTGACACTGATGATAGCCAATCTCAGACCATTCATGAGATCTTTTAAATCTGTAAGATATTGAAACAACTATTGAGAGAGATTAGCAGCTTGAGTAATACTTTAATATTAAATGGAAGTCACACACAAGCCAGTATATTTCCACTCGCAGCCCACTTGTGGTAGCTGCCAAAGAGTATTTATTTGTTCTTACTCAGCTGCATCATGGCAGCTGCTTCCATGCCTTTATAGCAATCTGATTCACCTGATCAAAGACTTGCAATGGGTAACCAGTCTGTTGATTAGCAACGCAACCTTGCCCCAAAAGCATATCCCTATCCCAGGCTTGATTCCCAGCTGCATGATTAGCATCTGCCTGTTAGATTAGCAAATTAAAGTGAAAGAGGCTGTGATCCTGTAAGTATGGATGGACTCAGCCAAGGACTTTATAACCTTAAAATCCAAGGCTCATGAAAACGCTGACCCTGTGCATCTTGAAAAACTGGATAAACAAGTGACAATTCAGTTCTAACTGTAGGGTTGATAGTAGGCCCGGTATCCAACTCTCCTTTTCTGACTTTACCAAACGCTCCTCTTTTATCTGCTCTAATGCTGCCTGGGAGTTCGCCGCAGGCCGGAAAGCCGCCAGGTTCCTATTTCCCACCTTCTTTTGCTTTCGATTTTGCTGCCCATCTGGATGGTACCTTTCCTCCCCACCTTGGGGCTGCCTCTTCATCTAGGTCCTCCTCCTCAGAGGGACTCAGTTCCTCTAACTCAGAGCTATCAAGCCCCAAGACCTCCAGTTCCTTTACCAGATAAAGAGAACTCTTTTCTGAGGCCTTTCCCTTCGTACGCTTCTCTCCCAGGGTGTCCTTTCCCTTATCTCTCGCTTCCGTGGACTGAGGGTCTTTGGAAGGGTCTCTCTTCTTAGGCATGCCTTTCCTTTTTTGAGCTCCTAGTCTCCTATCCCGCTCTGTTTCTGACATGCTGTCTTGTAAGCAAAACGAAACCAAAAGAACAAGACCAAACATACCTCTCAGAGCGTACCTTTGTCCTGCAGTTCTGAATCCTCTCCATGAACAGAGGGTCTCCTCGGCGCCAGAGATGGTGAATTCCTGAGTTTCGGCACCATTTGTAATCCGCGCAATCGTCTCGCCAACAAGAACGCACAGGGACCCCAGGACCCTTCTGTAGCAAGCGTTTATTGCATCTTTAAGAGGAAGACCGCAAGCCCCGAAAGAGCACTGCTTATATACACCCTGGAGTGGTGTGTTCATTTCTGATTGGCTGTTTGCTCATTACCTCATGTGACGCCCCGGAATGGGCTGTGACTTGGCATGCTCTGGCCCTTAGCACATGCGCAGACTACTTGTTTACAGGGAGAGGACACCGGATGCTGGTGCCATCTTGTAATGGCTATAGCCAGCTCGGGCGTGGCTCTCTACACTTGGGCCCTTTCTCTAGCTCCTTCATTGAGGGTACTCAGTCCAATGGATGGCTGTGAGCCTCTACTTCTGTATTAGTCAGGTAGTGTCAGAGCCTCTCCAGAGACAGCTATATCAGGTTCCAGTCAGCCTGCACTTGCTGATATCCACAATAGTGTCTGGATTTGATGATTGAATATGGGAAGGATTCCCAGGTGGAACAGTCCCTAGATTGTCCTTCCTTCACTCTCTGCTCCATAGTTTGTCACTGAAAATCCTTCCATGGGTATTTTGTTCCCCTTTTTAAGAAGGAACAAAGTATCCACACTTTTGTCTTCCTTCTTCCTGAGTTTCTTCTGGTTTGTGGATTTTACTTTGTGTATTCTGATTTTCTAGGCTAATATCCACTTATCAGAGAATGCATACCATGTGTGTTCTTTTGTGATTGGGTTACCTCACTCAGGATGATATTCTCCAGATCCATCCATTTCCCTAAGAATTTCATAAATTTATTGTTTTTAATAGTTGACTAGTACTCATTGTATAGATGTACCACAGTTTCTGTATCCATTCGTCTGTTGAGGAACATCTGGGTTGTTTCCAGTTTCTGGCTATTATAAATAAGGCTGCTATGAACATAGTGGAGCATGTGCCCTTATTACATGTTGGAGCATCTTCTGAGTATACGCCCAGGAGTGGTATAGCTGGGACCTCTGGTAGTACTATGTCCAATTTCTGGAGGATCCGCCAAACTGATTTCCAGAGTGGTTATACCAGCTTGCAATCCCACCAGCAATGAAGAAGTGTTCCTCTTTTTCCACAACCTCACTAGAATCTGCTGTCAGCTGACTTTTTGATCTTAGCCATTTTGACTGATGTGAGGTGGAATCTCAGGGTTGTTTTGATTTGTATTTCCCTGATTACTAAGGATGTTCAACATTTCTTTAGGTGTTTCTCAGGCATTCCATATTCATCAGTTGAGAATTCTTTGTTTAGCTCCATACCCCATTTTTAATTGGGTTATTTGGTTCTCTGGAGTCTAACTTCTTGAGTTCTTTGTATATATTGGATATTAGCCCTCTATCAGATATAGGATTGGTAAAGATCTTTTCCCAATCTGTTGTGTGCCGTTTTGTCCTATTGACAGTGTCTGTAGTGGCTATTTATGGTTGTCAACTTGACTACGTCTGAAATGAATTACAATCCAGAATTAGAAGGCTCACCTGTGGCCCTAATCTGGAGGCTGAGAGATACAAGTTTCTGACCTGAATCTTGGCATAGAGACCTTGAGAAATAGTGGCTACGAATCCCACAGGATTAACATAGAAAGCTCTATGAGTTCAAGGTCATCCGGGGTTAAAGGTGTGGTGGCACACACCTTTAACCTGGGCCACACTTTTTGCTGGAGACATATATAAGGACATTAGAAGAAGGAAGGCTCTCTCTGCTTCGCCTGCTTTCCTTGTGGGACTGAACAATTGCTGGATCCTTAGACTTCCATTCACAGCTGCTGCTGTGACTGTTGTTGGGAGTTAATTGTTGGGATTTGGACTACAAACTGTAAGTCATCAATAAATCCCTTTACTACATAGAGACTAAGTTCTGTGACTCTAGAGAACCCTAACTAAGACAGTGTCCTTTGCCTTACAGAAGCTTTGCAATTTTATGAGGTCCCATTTGTCACTCTTGATATTAGAGCATAAGCCATTGGTATTCTGTTCAGGAAAATTTCCCCAGTGTCCATGGGCTCGACACCCTTCCCCAATTTCCTTTCTATGAGTTTCAGTGTATTTGGTTTTATGTGGAGGTCCTTGATACACTTGGACTTGAACTTTGTACAAGGAGATAGGAATGGATCAATTTGCATTCTTCTACATGCTAATTGCCAGTTGAGTCAGCACCATTTGTTGAAAATGCTGTCTTTTTATTTTCCACTGGATGGTTTTAGTTCCTTTGTCAAAGATCAAGTGACCATAGGTGTGTGGATTCACTTCTGGATCTTCAATTCTATTCCATTGATCCACCTGCCTGTCACTGTAACAATACCATGCAGTTTTTAACACATATAGTACAGCTTGAGATCTGGAATGGTGAACAGAGGTTCTTTTATTGTTGAGAATAGTTTTTGCTATCCTAGGTTTTTTGTTATTCTAGATGAATTTGCAAATTGCTCTTTCTAATTCTGTGAATAGTTGAGTTGGGATTTTGATGGGGATTGAATTGAATATAGACTGCTTTTGTCAAGATGGCTATTTTTACTGTATTAATCTTGCCAATCCACAAACATGGGAGATCTTTTCATCTTCTGAGATCATCTCTCATTTCCTTCTTCAGAGACTTGAAGTTCTTATCATACAGATATTTACTTGCTTAGTTAGAGTCACACCAAGGTATTTTATATTATTTGTGACTATTGTGAAGGGTGTTGTTTTCCTAATTTCTGTCTCAGCCTGTCTATTCTTTGTGTAGAGGAAGGCCATTGATTTTCTTGAGTTAATTTTATATCCAACTACTTTGCTGAAATTGTTTATCAGTTTTAGGAGCTCTCTGGTGGAATTTTTGGAATCACTTCAGTATGCTATCATATCATCAGTAAATAGTGATAACTTGACTTCTTCCTTTTAAATTTGTATCCCTTTGATCTCCTTTTGTTGTCTAATTGCTCTGGCTAGGACTTCAAGTATTATATTGCATAGGTAGGGAGAGAGTGGGCAGCCTTGTCTAGTCCCTGACTTTAGTGGGATTGTTTCAAGTTTCTCTCCATTTAGTTTGATGTTGGATACTGGTTTGCTGTATATTGCTTTTACTATGTTTAAGTATGGGCCTTAGTTTAAAGGAAGTAGAAGTCAGTGACTTATCATTGAAGATATGTTAAGCATGTATTTCTAGTTCTTGAATTTATACAAATTCAAAACTAATTCAATGCCTCTTTTGTGTGTGTGAGGTCTATTCTAGTTCCAAAGAATAAATCAATAGTGACACCAAGCCACCTAAATTGCTTGTGATCCAAAAGTTATCCTGTCTAGAGGAAATGCAGGGATTAGGTATGGCATAGAGACTGAGGGAACGAACAACCAATAATCAGCCAAACTTGAGACCCATCCCAAAGACAAGCGCCAATCCCTGACACTATTAATGATACTCTGTTATACTTGGAGACACTTCCACTCATCAACTGACTCACCCACATACCCACAGCCAAAAAGTGGATGGAGCTAGGAGACTATTATGGATGACTAGGGGAAAGATTGCATCCCCTAAGGAAATAGAAACTCCATAAGAAAACAAACAGAGTCAACTTTCCTGGAATCTTGGGGCTCTCAGAGACTGAACCACCAATCAAAGAGCATATACAGGATGGACCTAGGCCTGCCATACATATGTATTAGATGTTCAGCTTGGTCTTCATATGGGTCCCGAACAACAAGTGCAGGCTATCCCAAAAGCTGTTGCCTGTAGATGGGATACGCTTTTCTAGCTGAGCTGTCTTGTCTGGCTTCAGTGGGAGAGGAATCACTTAGCCTCACAGGGACTTGAAATGCCAGGGTGGGATGATACCCAGGAGACTCTACCCACTGAGTGGAGAAGGAGAAGGGGAATGGGGGAAAGATCTGGAAGTGATGACAACGATGGGGGTAGTGAGTAGGGTATAAAGTGAATAAGTATAAAATAAATTAAAAAATTAAAAAGAATAAAGACAAATAGAAAAATATCTGTTTACATGTGTTTACCAGTCTGGCAGACACTAGGTACCCAAAATATCCTAAAGGTTATAATAGTGAACGTATCTAATTGCATGGATTCAGGGAGAGAAAAAAAATGAAACAAGCTTGAATTAATTCAGTTATTTGGTGTGGGAAATTAAATTAAGAGGGACTTACACTCTGGAATACTCAAACAATATCCATTTTTTTCTTTCTTTCTAGTTTTATTTCTTCTTCTTCTGATTCTGATATGTATATAACATCAGAAAACATCTCTGAATATTCTTAGAGGGAAGCAAAAGAACTTTTAAAAATGTAGGTTGTAATTTCCATTATTTGCATAAAATATATGATCTTTTTTGTTGAGTGTAGAAATTGATCAATGATATGTCCAAGGCCAACGGTGTTGTCAAGAAGTGATCAATATGAAAATAAGAATCTTAGATGTTCATAATAAAGTAGTGACATCAGAAGAAAAATCATATATGAACTTTACTGGGTATTCGCATTTCCAATAACAGGCAGAATATATTTCCATTAAGTGTGCAATGAAATGATCCACTTACAAAATATAAAGTGGCAATGGTACTGGGCATCTCCTGTGTATTGTGTGCATACTTGTTATTCACATTCTGATGAAGACTGAGATTCAGGCCATAGAAGAAGCAGAAAGGTCACTGCAACAGCAGCAATGACACTCCAGCGGTCACAGTCCTTGAAGTGCCTGCTCCTTTCTTCTTCCCTTTGATAGCACCATGATTTATCAGGTGACTAAAGAACAGATTACTGGATTCAAGGAAGTTTTCTCTCTGTTTAATAAAAATGATGGTGGTGCTATCACTGCAAATCAACTTGAGACTGTCATGTGGTCACTTGGTCAGAACCCCAAACAAGCT
The DNA here is from genome assembly GCA_019843815.1 of Montemys delectorum. Taxonomy (NCBI): domain Eukaryota; kingdom Metazoa; phylum Chordata; class Mammalia; order Rodentia; family Muridae; genus Montemys; species Montemys delectorum. The sequence goes on from JADRCD010227630.1 coordinate 25,597, forward strand.
TAATTGCAGTATATGATTAACAGCGTAGATACTGATATAACTGGCACCAGTGACTTTCCATATTTCCTGACTAAAATGTCTAAGAAAATGAGAGGTGCGGATAGAGATGAAGAAATCTGAGAAGGATTTTGAATCTTTGACAAAAATGGAAGTGTTACATCAGTGTAGCAGAACTATGTCACATCCTGATGAACTTAAAGGAGAACTAATAGATGAAGAAGTAGATGAAAAGACCAGAGAAGCATAGAGACAGACTAGTCAACCATGAAGAATTTCTGAAGATGAAGTCAATATTATTTCCCTGTCTTGAAGAATCAAATTGAAATCTTATGTCTTACCAAAAAATTTAGAAAGAAAGAAAGAAAGAAAGAAAGAAAGAAAGAAAGAAAGAAAGAAAGAAAAGAAAGGAAGAAAAGAAAGGAAGAAAGAAAAAGGAATAGAAGAAGAAAGAAAGAAGGAAAAAGAAAGAGATAAATAGGAAGAAAGGAAGAAAGTTTTGAAGATAGAAAAAGAAAGAAAAGTAAAACAAAAATCATTTCTTCATCATCTACTATTTAGTAAAACTAATTGTCAAAAGCACCTTCCTTTCTATGCACAAAATCTATAAACATTAGGTAGTGATCCTATCCTCTCAAATCAAACCCACATCTACTTTAAAGAATGAATATTCTCACAATCCTAATGAGGACAAATTTATTGTGGTTTTTGAAGTTCTAATTGCTATTTATCAATTATAACCAATTTTGGATGCATGCAGGCATTGGTAGTGAAATTTTAAAAAGAAACAAAGAAAGACAAACCTGTTCTGATGGGTTCTAGTTTGTTTTGTTAGTATACATTGTCAGTAGCCAGTTTACTGAAAACAAACGCATAAATGACTTTACTTGAAGAAGATGTTCAGAAAATGGATGAAGGCTAAGCTTTGAAACACATCCCAAGGAGTATAATGGTTCTCTTGTACTTCCAAGGGTCCCAACCCCATAGTCACAATGATACTTTGGTGGTGTAGCCAAGTATGTTGTTTTAGTGCTATGTATATTGTATTAAAGTGAGTATATGTCAAGGTTGTCACCAATCACACAAATTTTAAGGAAGATAATTTTAGTAACAGAGTATCATTGACCTCTGTTTTAAAAATGCTCCAAAGTGTAATTTTGAGCCTGCAAAATGTCCTATGGCCTGTGGCTTTGGATATTAGCACAGACATTAAAAATAGGGTTCAAATGATTACAAATTACCCTCATTCTGAGTTGTAAATGGTAGCCATTTATTTTCTCCAATAAAAAGACCATTAAATTAAAACTATTAAGAAAGGCAAATTGAAAAGTGAGCCTTTATAGTCTGGAAAAGCAGAACCTCTCTATGAGTTTCTGAAGTACTGCAGGATCAGGGTTAACATAAAGTTCTCACTCACCAGGATTTTAATACCATTTAATTCTCATGAAAATACAAAGGTATATTCCTTGTATAAGCAAGTAATTGGTTTCTGAATGCAAGGAAGGTTATCAATTTAAAAGTATCGTTACAGGCACCTTCAGGTTCTATGGTCAGATTTGGTACATTTAATGGCAAAACTCATTCTTATAAGTAGAAGAATGAAAACATATAATGAAGTAGTTGAACAAATTTCATCATCACAGTAATAAACACTATAAGAAAAATAAAGATATTGTAATTAAAATATAGAATTTGTAAAAATTGAGGATGCTTTTGGGATGAACTGGTCTGAGAAGTCAATTCAGAGAGATGAAATTTGAGTAGAGAATTGAATGCTCATCAAAAACACCTTAGGAGTTCATTCAAGATATAGCAAAAAAAAAAAAAAAAAAAAGAAAAGAAAAAAACAAATCCAAAATAAAACATTAAAAAGTGTTTGAAACACACACACACACACACACACACACACACACACACACATACACACACATTCACACACACAAACTATCTATCAAATTGACTATAAGAAGCCACATAAAATTCAAGGAAAACAAAAGAAGAAAGCTTCAGAAACTATCAAGGAACGTTTTATTATATGTAAGTACTTGTGGAGAAGTCTAAAGTCTCTGACTAGTAAATAATTATTGCTGGGCATTATTAAGTTGTTAAGAATAAGTTTCTTTTTCCTTGACACATACAGTTTTACATAGTTGAACAGTATCATGTGATATTTCAACACTAGAATACATTCAGCCATGTCCATTCAAATCGAACTTCATACATCTATAGAAGCAGTTACTACTAGATATTTTTCAGGGAAATAGCAACTCTGAGTACTTTGATCAGTATGTTTTTAGGAAATAATTGTTCACTGAAAGGAATTTTGTGTTGTGATTAATATAAAGAATGCTCATAAATTTTTCTTTGAGTAGTTGAATCTTCTGTATGTCCGGTCTCTTTAAGGTAACCTCATGGACCTGAAGATCCTGTGTGAAACCATTTGAGTACACAACTGATACCCATACAAATGAACATATCTTGTTTTCTAGCAGGGTCTTGTAGTCCTGATTTTAAGGCAATGAATGTGGAATAGTGTATTCTCACCTTTAGAATTTCTGTCTGCTCTGCTGCTATTAAAGGCAGCATCACTGCCTAATTGGTTTAATAAAAAAAAAAACTACATCATTATTTAAAAATTAAAAGATAAATATTTCATGCTAACTATTCAAGTTATAATTTTAGTAAATAGGATGATTGAGATATTTACGACTTTTATGACTTAACTTATTAACTATCTTTATTGGTTATTAAATAAGATGGATTGAGATAACTACTATGTAAAGTATTCTGATTAACAAAAAAATGAAATACTTTGATAAAAAGGTAGACGTTTTCCAGTGAACTATGTAAATTTACCCAAAAAGACCCTTGATGTTTGTACTTAAATACTAAAAAAATGTAAGTCCTTTTTCTGTTTGAAGTTTTAAAAATATTCACAAATGACTGCTTTATGGAAAAGAAAAGAACAATGAAATATAAATGAAACAAATCCCACATTAATATGCTTTTTCTTGTTCTTAGGGTTTTAGACAAAGATTTGCTTTAACAGAAGATTTCAGATCATCTGTACAGTATAGATATAATTCAAATTATATATATGATTCTGTTTGTGTTTTAATAATCAAGACGAGAATGAAAAAGAAGAGGAAAATCTCGAAGATTATAGCTGGATGTTTTCTCTGAAGCTGTAGAATAACTAATATTGTGTAGTGAATAAATGATACTTATCATTTTCTCCCAGTTATAATTTTACATCTGTCAAAATATTTATGCAAGTTTGAAAGTTGGCATATATGAGGTTTAAGAAAATAATGGGATAAATGTGGTTTTCTTTTCTATCTCATGACATATTATGTTATTTTGCATAACAATTTTGTCTTTAGTAATAAATCCTTAGAAATGTGTATTTGTTTTCTAAGGGTTAAAGAAAAAGTAGTATAAACTCACAAAGTGGGTTTTTTTCCTTATTTTGAAACTACTGTTCGCCAACATAGAAATCAATTGCAAAGGTGTCCCGCTATTGATTTGAATTTGACAAGTTACGGAAGGCCATTTGGACTCAAAGATCCCACTGAAGCTCATAGCCACCTGTAGTCTGTACCCTGTGCCTTCCATAGTTTTCTGTACCAATAATTTTTACTAATAAATAACATGGTGTACTTAATTGTGCTTTAATATCTGAATTATAGGTAACTCTTGGTTGCAAGGCTTTTCTAGTGGGGAGGTTCCTGTTATACCTTGGTTTTTCTTTGAAAAATTAATCTTTAGAAAAATATACCCAGAAATACATATCGTATTTTTTCTTAGTTGTTGTTCCATTATGGGTCTCCTAAGGTGTTATAACAGGATCTAATGAGATATTCTTGTCTGTTTCTGCCTGAACAATATAGATAAAATTATTTTGTGATTGTATTTGAATCATAAATATTAAAGGGGGTTTACTATATCAGTGGATATTCTCAGATTGAAATTGACAATTGAATCTGTAAATCACATATTTGTGTCCTACACATCTTCCAGATCATGGAAAGAAAGAATGTGTAGGTAAGGTGACTGCACATGCACAACTCTAAATCTGTCTGAGTTTCCTTATGGATTCTGAATGTTAGCCTCGGAGAAACTGTTAAACTTTCAAAATACAATTATATTTTGCGACAAAAACTGCATGAGTTTATCTTGTGCTTAGGGAAATATTTGCTTATCATCATTCATGTGGTGATTTGCAAGCATTCAGACAGTAGGCATTAGATGAGGGCACTGTGAAGGTTATTGGAGGGATTGGAGAGACAGCTCCCTGAAGAGTATCCCAAGTGGTTCTCATGATAACTCTTCAAGGATTGTTGCAATAGCCAGGAGTGACAGCAGAGTGTAAGTAGGAGAGAGTAAAGGGAACAGCTGTAAAGAAAGAGAATGATAGGGAAGTCAGACCACTTTTCTTATTGTGTTTACAGAGATATCATCCCCCATTTACTGTTTGGAGTTTAACAGTCCAGCAGTCACTCTGCCCTTGAGACACACTTCAAGTTCTATGCCAAACTCTTCTCTCCCTGTCAGAATTTCTACTGACTCTGCATTCTGAGGACAGTTTAAAGCTGTCCTGTGACAGAGTTTGTTCTGACCTGTCTCCTGATTAAAAATTGGGGAAGGCTTTGAGCTTTCTTGATTGAGTGACGCTGGAAAGACTCTTGCAGTGACAGCTGTGGCTACTTAATTTGTCAGTGTACGTTGCCTCTTCTGTAAAATGCTTTTGAAATTTAGAAAGCTGAACCCTGAGACACACAGCTTAATTTTGTAAGGTATTAATTGCTATAATATGATCACAGTAGTTAAACTAGGCATTTGTGGATTTAGAAAGTGATGTAGCCTATAATAATTTTTAATATAATTTATTTTTTCATTTATTCACCGTATATATCACTGCCCTCCTCCCAGTGACACCCCGCCTCTGTAATCCTTCCTTCATCTTCCATTCTCTTCTTCTTTGAGCAAGTGGGATCCCCTTGTGTATTTCCCCACCCTGGTACTTCAAGACTGTGTAAGACTAGGCTCTTGCTCTCCCAGTCAAGCCAGACAAAGCAGCCCAGCTCGAAAACATATCACAGTATAGGCAATAGCTTTTGGGATAGCTCCTGTCCCAGTTGTTTAGGACCCACATGAAGACTAGGCTGCTCATTTGATACATATGTGTGAGGAGGCCTAGATCCAACCAGTGTATGTTCTTTGGTTGGTAATTCAGACCCTGAGATCCCCAAGGGCGCAGGTTAGTTGACTCTGTTGGTCTTCTTGTGGAGTTCCCATCCCTTTCTGAGCCTGTAATCCTTCCTCCCATTCCTCCATAAGAATCCCCAGGTTCCTCCTACACAAGTCCATTTGGCGTCTTCTTCTCCCTTTATATTGGGGCCCTTATTCTTCTTAATAATTAATAATTCTTTTTTTTATATTTTCTTTATTTACATGTAAATTTTCCCTTTCCCAGGTTCCCCTCCAAAAAACAAACAAACAAACAAAAACAACAAGAACAAACTCCTTTTGCCTCCCCCCTCCCCATGCCTGCCACCTCACCCTCTCCCACTTATTGGCCCTGGCATTCCCCTACACTGGGGCACAGAACCTTCACAAGGCCGAGGTCCTTTCCTCCTATTGATGATCGAATTTGCAATCCTCTACTGAGAACAGGCATTTCAAGAACTTTATAAAAATCGTCCTTTTTATTGTCTTTTTAACATTCCTAGGAGGCAGAGGTACATATTAACTGCAAATTTATTTCTACCAGCATCTGATTCCGGATTCTATTTGAAAGCCTGACTGATTTTTCTCTGTCCAATTCTCACGTTTTCAAAAATAATAAAGATATGTTTGAGCTGCTATCTTCTAAAAAAAAAAAAGAGAGAGAGAATCCCCAGGTTCCATCCACTGTTTGGCTATGGATGTCGATATCTGTCTGAGTCAGTGTTTGGGTGGAACCTCTCAGAGGAAAACTTTGTCCTGTCTGCAGGTATAATAGAGTTTCATTAATAGAGTTACGGATTTGTGCTTGCCCATGAGATGGGTCTCGATTTGGGCCAGTTATTGGTAGGCCATTCCCTCAGTCTCTGTTCCATCCTCACTGAAATTTTTGTGGTTGGGTTTTGGTCTCCATAGTTTCACTGGGGTTCCTGC
>JADRCD010227632.1:0-32684 GCA_019843815.1 Montemys delectorum
TCCTGAGTTCAATCCCCAGCAGCCACACATGATAGCTCACGGCCATCTGTACAGCTACAGTGTACACATAAAATAAGTAAACTAAATCTTTTTTTAAAAAAAAAGAAAAATGTGTGGCTCAGTATTTTGCAGTCACCAAAGGGCCTCTCAGTGGCTCCAGGTGGAGCAGAGATATGGATACCGGCATGTGAGAGGCCTGGGCATGTACTCAACAACCTCACTGGGCGCTGTCTAGCAATGGCCAGGCCTCTGCCTATCAGTCTACTCTGGGTGTCCCTTCTGGCTGAGGTGGTGACAGGAAGGGACACTCTCTCCAGCCTTGGCAGCCCCACAGACTTGGACAGGACAACTTCCCACCATCACACCACGTGACCATCCATAACCACCCCAGGCCAACTCTGTAGAGGACCTTGAACCTAAAACCAACAGGCCCTGGGATAAAAACCATGGCCCACAGGCGCAAGGGACAGCCTGTCTCTCATGAGGGACACCTCTGCCCAGCTGAGCTGGGAGGTCCAGGGCTGTAGGCTTAAGGGGCCAGCCCCGGACCTCAGGACTAGAGTCTCTATCTGTCCAGTCAGCTAGGCTGTGCGCCATCCAGAAGCCACTGACCTCTTGGTCCCCAGCATCGAGCCACCGCGTCCCAGCCAGCCTGCCACATCATGCCAGCTAACTTCTTGCACCTGCAGGAAGACCATGGCTTTAGGAAGGTGGCACGAGGTCTATCTCAGCAGAGACTCCTCAGGCAGGTAACAGAGACCCCGTCAGAGCCGGCCATCACCTCAAAGGAGGGGCCTGGGTCTCAGGGCGGATTATGAGGACAGAGCCCCACAGTTTCCACATCCACAGCAGCCAGGGCTTGCCCAAGGGCTATTATGTTTCTTCCTTCTGTTCATGAATCCCACACCCATCAGATCTTCAAACGTGAGTAACGGAGCCCACAGCCCCAGACACCACCTGCATCACCAGGACACCTACCTGACCCTTGGCCAGGCCCTCAAAGCCATCATGCACAACGTACACTGTGTGTCCCTCGGAGATACCAGTGCGCACTGCGGAACGCACAGCTGCGTTCATGCCGGCAGCCGGAGCCCCCACATTCAGGATGGCCAGGGAGAAGTTGGACTTCAGAAAGAGAAAGGACGAGAATGTAAGCCACGGGGCCAGATGGATCCCCGGCCAGCCCGGATGCTGTCCACCATGTCAGCTCCCTAATATACAGAGTAATAGAGCTGTCCCGCTCATTCCAGAAAGTTCTGGGAAAGACGACGTAAGAAAGTACAAGTCCTGCGTACATCGCCAGGTCTCCTGGCGTGATTAGGGGACACCATGTGACAGCCAGGCTCACAGGCACAGCCTGATGGGCTAGGTCAACAGTTGCTTCCGAGTCCACGGGCATCGGCCACCCTCAGAAGAGAGTGCTACAGTCACAGTGGGGGAGGGGCAGCCAGCCACATTGTACCAAGAACAGGAGCACTGCCTGTGGTGCTAGGTGGATATAAAGTGACATATCCATAAGCTGAATGAGCCAGTGTGCCAGCTCAGAGTATCTGACTGGAACCCTGGTCCCTGGAGTAGAAGGAACCAGCCCCTTCCTCAGGAGATTTCTTTCCCCAGGGTCTCAGCTATAAGGGAACAGCTCAACGCACCGACGTCATATATAGGGCAGTTCACTCAATGGTTCTTGAGAAGCATTAGACTATGTCGTAGCTGGGCCCTGTAGCCACACGCAAAGCTGAGTGCAGGCCTCGGTATAAGGCTAAGACCTAAGGCAGGAGGATGGAGTTCCTCCCCAGCCCCAAACCTAGAACTCAGTACCCCCGTGAGGCAGCCAGCAGGGTAGTAGCTACGAGGCAGGAGGAAGCAGGAAGCTGGTGGAAGCACCACATGGCACCCGTGACCTCTGCCCTCTCCCGTACCTTCTCCTTAGACACCTTCTGGTGGGCGAGGAGCTTGTAAATTTTCCAGTTGTTCTCGAAGCTCCTAGAAAGGAAGGAGACCATGCAGCTCCCGGCCCTTTACTATCCCTCCGGCCACACACACAGCCACCACGAACTCAGTGAGACGAGAGGCCGAGCTGCCCAACGGTCAGAATGGCACACGGGCATATCCCACCTGGGCATCTTCAATAGCCTTGTGAGATCCAACAGGACACAAGGGTGTGTTTTCCCAGGTGACAAAGCCACAGGGCCTGAGCATCCAGCCAGAATATACACTTGGGGCCTCAGGGCCAGGTAGGTATCTGCAGGAGGTGGCGCCCATGCCACCAAGGGCTAGAGTCTACACACCTGCTGCCCCTCCACTCCCGTCCTCCAGTAAGGCATACCCAACAGCATCCAAAGTCGGTCATGACTTCTGTCCATCTGCAGCACTACGACCCCCAACCCCATACACTCCCTGTAGGTCCGTCCGTCCCTGGCACAGCAGTCCCTCCTACGCCTCACAAGTTAGCTTTGCCATCACAGAGGCCCCTCCCCTCAGCTCCTACAACAGTGGGTACTAGTTACAGGGCGCAGAGGGAAGTGCGGCCCAGGGCCTCCACAGCACTCACTGTCCACGACTCATGCTCGCCCCCACCTCCCCAACTGCCAGAAACGATGGCTACCTCCCCACTCACCTGCCACGGAGCTGGATGGCCTCGTCAAACCTCTCCTCATCCATAGCCTTCTGCACGTCCTTTGTCTTAAAGAGAAAAGAGAGCCAGGTTGCCATGGAGGCCAGACTGCACATGCTGACACAGCCTGCTGGGCTTGAGGAGGGACTCTTAGCCTTCACACCACAGCCCAGTTTTCAGGAGGCCCAAGAGGCCCACTGGGCCCCCAAGCATGAGTCCTCCCCTACTAGTAACAAACCAGTCCTGTGCTTCCCCGGGCTCCAAGCCCCTCAGAGTTTTGGGAATGAAAGGATCCCACCTCCCAGGCCCATAAGCAATATCCAAAATGATTTGAAGCAGGGCTAGGGACCAAGCCTTCCTCCAGCCCCACAGCCCAGCATTCCAGGCACCCCTGTTCATCCCCAGCCAGAGCCCTCAAACCTGAACTGAAGCCAGCATCTCCCTGCTTGGCCTCACCTGTACCCCATTCTAAAGCCCCTGCTGTGACTACCCTACCTGCCAGAGCCTTATCCAGTATACCATCCTTTCCCTTCCATCTGAATCCCAAATACCTAGTCCCGCACCCAACACCACCACCCCGGGGGGAAGGTGAGATCTCGCTCCCTAAGCCCCCTGATAACATCTGTCCAACCCTCTGGCCAGCTTCTCCTGGCTTTCTTTTTTAAAAATATATCTATTTATTTTATGTATTTGAGTACACTGTAGCTGTACAGATGGTTATGAGCCATCAAGTGGTGGCTGGGAATTGAACTCAGGACCTCTACTCGCTCCGGTCCTGCTTGCTTCGGCCCAAAGATTTATTGTTATATGTAAGTACACTGTAGCTGTCTTCAGACACTCCAGAAGAGGGTGTCAGATCTTGTTATGGATGGGTGTGAGCCACCATGTGGTTGCTGGGATTTGAACTCCGGACCTCTGGAAGTCAGTGCTCTTAACTACTGAGCCATCTCTCCAGCCCCTTCCCCCACCCCCATCATATACACATAAGCAGTGGGACTTGGAGGGGGAGCCCTGAAAGGGCAAGGATTCTTCTGGAAGGAGGGAGCACTCACCACTTGCACACACTCCATGAGAGGCAGCCGCACTGACTGATTCCCGGAGAGGCTGACCACACAGGCTGGCGTGTCGGGCGTGGCCTCCAGCAGCGCCATCACGGCTTCCATACCCATCTTGCTACTCTGTTCAGGAGAGAGAGGGCAGCGTGGCTTAGGGCTGGCACAGCCCCGCTAGCTGCACACGGGTGCACCACGCTGTCTGCTTGCTCTGCAAACCAGCGCAGGCCCCCTGCCGATGCAAACACCCCTGGCTTTCTGAGCCTTCCCCACGCTGGCCCAGATCATGATAACATGATCAACTGTCACAACAGTCACAACAGCCAACCTGGCTCCATTTTCCACTAAAGTCCCCACAGCCTGGCCAGTGGGCCTGGTGAGAGGACGTGCCCAAGGTGTCTCTGACTAAAAGTGCCAGCTAGGGCACTTTCTACAACATCCCTCACTGGGAGCCTCATCTAGGTCACCCTCCTGATGCACATGGGCTGATAGGCTGGGCTATCGAAAATGCCAAGAAGCGTGCCACAGGGGACAGACCACAGCTGCCGGCTCTGGCATGGCAGAGAGAACAGGCAGGCAGCCAGAGATGAAGGACTCATGGAAGACTCCTTGAGCAGGTGTTGCCTGGCTCACCCTGTAGACATCTGGGCTCAGAACTGGCATAAAAATGTTGGCGCTCCGGCAATAGCCAAACTGTCATGACCTATCCGTTACTCCTCGCCTCTGCCAGACAGCATGCACTCCCGCCAGCATCCAGGGCATTGGCAGAGTGGTCTCAGGACATTTTAGATCCTGGTGGGGCGGTATCGGCCTTGTGCCCAAGTCTTGGACTCCCTCGGCCTCTTTAGAGACTAGAGTTTCATGTAGGGTGCGGAGAGGCCTGGATGAGCCAGAGTGTCCCCTTCCCATGGGTTTGTGTCTTCACAAACCAAGTAGGGCCCAAGTAGATGGTACATCAGGGTTCTTGGCAGAGCAAAGTTGTATATACGGGAGTCCAGTCATCCCAGTCCCTCAGTACATACACACACACACGCACGCACACACACACACACACACACACAGAGTCCCTTATAAACACACACACAGAGGCTTATAAACATACCAGGACTCTGTCAAAGGCCGAGGGCGTCCCTCCTCGCTGTACATGACCCAGCACGGTCACTCGTGTATCGAAGCCCAGCCTCTGAACCACCAGCTATTTGTCAAAAGAACAGAGGGTCTGTAGGTTCCTGCAGTCCACTTGTCCATGGGCCCAGCCCCCACGGTCCACCCATGTAGCCTTAGGTTGACAAACAATCCTGAGGTTCCCCAGAATCAGCCTGAGAAATATGCCACATTATCCAAGTGTGGGGTTCATGTGATTGTGTATCAATATGTGCAGATCCTGAGTTCCAGGACAGCTAGGGCTATACAGAGAAACCCTGTCTCGAAAAACTAAATAAAATAAAATAAAATAAAATAATATGTGCAGATTGTGTGATCGTGTGTGAGTGTACACAGAGGGTCCATGTGTTTTTGCATAGAGAGGTGTATCTGTGCATGCAGGACCAGCTGTGTTTCATGGCCTGCAGCCCTGGCTATTCAAAGCTGAATGGAGTCTCTGGCCTCTCTGCTCAGTGTCTGCTAGTCTTCTGTGGTTCTAGTTACAGAGAGAACAGTAAATAAGGTAGAGACCCAGCAGAGAATCAGAAGATATGGGAACATGATCACTGGCTTAGGGGGTGAGGGAAAAGGGAGGGGTACCAGGTTGGAGGCTGTGTTTCTCTGAGGGATGCCCACCATCGATGCTGCTGTCACCGCTATCACCAGAGGCTAGAGAAACATTCTTCCCAGTCCTAACCAGTACCTATGTTTCGGTTCCTTCTGTTTCGTTTTGAGATAAAATTTCATTATGCAGCCAGGGCTGGCCTGGAATCTGTATGGAGGCCAGGCTGGCACAGAACTCACTCTCCTTCTGCCTCTGCCTCCCTAGTGTGGGCTTACAGGTGTGCACACATCTGGCAGCTCCACGCTGTTGAGTGCTGAAGTCTGGAGCGGAGGCGGGCGGGGGGTGGGGGTGGGGGGCACTCTATCACTTGGAGGGCTGACAGAGCTAAGACCTAACACTGGGGTGCTGAGGGACCCCACCAGACACAGAGACTGAATAAAAGTCAGGACCCAACGGGTTGGTTGGGCTCATAATATGGAGAGACAATGCCTTGGACCAGACCTGAATCCTCAACGTCTCTGGAGATCCCAGCCAGCCACCGCACAACTGGCAATGAATGCCCCAATGCCTGACTTTTGCCCAGGGAGGGGCCAACCCAGGAAAGCCAGGACCAGCACCTATCTTCAGGAGATGCCACTGGAGTCTGCGGGACCCAACCTGCTCTGGGAAGCTGCTGTACTCACATCTTTCACGTAGCTGGATGAGATAGGCTTTCCGTGCCGGTCGATGGCACCCTCTGCGATGATGATGATGTTCAGTCGAGATCCTCGGCTCCGAGTCTATCAGAGAAGAGACACTGGGCTCACTCTCCAGCCATGGACCACTCATGGGCGTGGCCACCAGAGACAGTAAGCCTCACTGGGACACTATCTACAACCCACTTGAGCAAGGTGAGCTTTCTCCCCACCTCCAAAAGAGGAAAAGAGAACTGGAGTACATGGCAGAGCTGAGGCCAGCCAACTGGGATTCTACTGTCCCAGGGGTGGGGGATAGGGGGTGGGGAGCGGCAACAAGCAATAAGCTACGTAGTGGGGGCAGGGGATGCGCAGATCCGGGAAAGGGTGTCTACAGGGGGCATACTACATATAGTCATTCCTATAGATAGCTAACCAAGGACCCTCAGGCCCCATCTCAAATTATTTCTGCATCCTTCAGTGGGGGAACCTCTGCCAATGGCAACCATCAGCCAGGGGTTCTAGGATATATACTACCCAGGAGACCCATAAGGCCCAACACCAGCTCTCCGTTAGAATGACAGTGCCACTGCTGATCCAACCATCACGGAGCACTCTCACAACTACGCTACCTCCCTCAGAGATCTGACAGACAGACAGACAGACAGACAGACAGACAGACAGACTGACTGACTGACTGACTGACTTTCATGAGAATTGCTGTGCTGCACAAGCCTCCGAGGCAGCAGTGATCCCCAGAGCCTCTGTAGGGACAGGGTGGAAGCAGCTCGTGAGAGTCTCATCACACAGCCCAGGCTGGCCTAGAATTCATCTTCTCTCCTACTTCAGGAAGCTGGAAGCAGCTTATGAATAGCCCCAGGTGTAGTAGAGGGAAAGAGAGAGAGCGCTTAGTGGAAGGGGAGGGGGAGGCTGGCAAGGAGCCCGACCTCCAGGCCAAGGTTGCAGGTGGAGTGTGAGAGCCAGGGATCCTCCCCTCCCTCGATGGCCCTTGAGCAATGGATAAGACAGGAAACACCTTTGTCTTCAGGAAAAAAAGAGCTGACGCTCACAGAGGCCAATCGCCTTAAACAGACAGACAGAGTCAGGCACGCAGACCCCAAGTGCTCAGGCCCCACTTGGCATTGCAGCCTCTATCCAGAGGCAACCAGGCCTTGCCCACCTCCATCTTGCCTGTAGCTTCACTTGGGAAGGTTCTAGAAACAGGTCATGACCCCAGGAAGCTCTACTGCCTGGATATGATGCACAGTGAGCGAGCAGGTACCACTTTCCCTGGGGACGGGGGACCTCTGGTATGCTCTGGGCCTGGTCACATGGTTCTTCTCTCCAGAACACAGGCTTCCCAGAAGGTACAAATAAAAGAGCCAGAGTCACAGGGCAGACAGGTTGGGGGGATGAGTGGTCTCTGGGGCCTCTGCAGGGCACGGTTTACCTACTTTTGTTAGAATTACCCAAGTTTAAACAAAAGAGCTGTGTTCCAAGTAGCCTGCTGCAGACCAAGGGACCAGCTACTTCCCCCAGCTGTCTTAGTGGCACCTCTCCTCCCAGGCACACCATTTCTCTTGCTTCCAGGGCCCCCTAGGTAGGGCCTGGGATACACCACCACCGGCAGACACATCTAGACAGTTATACGCTGGATTAGAACCTACCACCCTCACAGGAATACACCTACCCTTTGGGCCTTGACATGGTTACCTCTCTTACAGAGGGACCTTGCTCTGGGTCCTAGCTTAAGAGGCCACCTCTCAGAGGCTAACTAAGAGCTCAAAGCCAGCACTCCAAGAAACAAATTCGCCACGCTCCCTGCACTGGCCACAGTGATGGACCCAGACAACGGCGACCTGAACATCTCCACTGGCTCTGCCCACAGAGGGTAAGGACCACAGGAATATCTAGTCCCCAACCCTGTGTGCCTCGCCTAGGCACCTATGCAGCAGTCAGCACCATGACCGTTACACAGGCCAAGAGCAGCCAACAGCCAGCACTATGACCCTCCCAGTTCCCCAGAGGGAGCGGACGGACCCGGACAGATGCTGTGAACCAGTAAGGGAAGAAGGACAGGTCCCAGGGCCACTCACCTCTCCCAGCCTCTCACACATGAAGTTCTCCCAGCCATCCTCAGGGGGTGATTCAGGGATGAATAGCCAGTCGGCCCCAGAGGCCAGTGCAGACACCAGCGCCAGGTACCTGGAGGAGTGGAGGAGCCAGCCTACTCAGGACCCCCTCCCTGACTCTCTCCCTGCTGCCTGCCAGGACTTCCTCCTATTCGTGCCATTAAGTGATCCACTAATACATGCCAGACATTATGTGTCCCCCCCCCCCCCCCAACTGTTCCCAACAGCTCCCATGTGCCCCACCTCTCCCGGCCGACTAGGCTAGACCTCCTCACCCGCAGTGCCGTCCCATCACCTCCAACACAAAGGTCCTCTGGTGGCTGAGGAAGAAGAAAACGGGTGTAGATATATCAAAGCCAGGTCTTGGGAGCCACACATTTTAACCCACCACACTAGACCAAGAAGACGGGGGGACTGAAAAAGGAAAAATGCCCATCTCCTCATGCCCAGGGCTGCCCTGAGCTAGGAGACACCCACCGGTCTACCAGACATCTTGAGAGCCTGGTACTGACCCAGACTTGGTGATCCCTGGCTGGGGCCCAAGAACCCCCTTCAGGAGCACCACCACCCTGGAACATGGTAGCCTCTGACAGCTGGGGTGCACTGCTAACATCCCACTGACACCTGGAGGGATGGGAGCTGAGCCCCTGCATCCCTTCTAGCAAGAGGTATGGGCCTGGAAGCCATCAGCTGAGGATACAGCTGGAGAGCCCAGCACCCACGGCCCCTGCAGTGGCAGCGCCCCCAGGAAGCCAACATCACTACCATGACCCCAAGCCAGCCTAGTGTACATGGATCCTCACTTACCTTTGGGCGGTGGTGGTGATGGCGTCAATGACCTCCATGATTCGGTGCAGGGCTGAGTCTGTGCCGATGGTCATGTCGGTGCCGCAGAAGTCGTTATCGATGGAGCCTACCAGACCGGCGATGCTCAAGTGCGCGTAGTTCTGAGCCGTGGACTCTGAGATCTTGCCTGTGTCAGAGAAGCAAAGGCCAGATGAGGACCACGACCTGGCCAGCCACTGCAACCTCCACAACCTTTTTCAGGGGTGCAGCCCAGCAAGGAGTCTCCTGAGGACAGTGGGGGCACCATGTTCCTGGTTCCCCGAAGGAGGCACCTTCCACCCAGCAACCTTGAGACTTCAAATCTAATGTCACCCAAGCCATAGCTACACCCCTGCAAATAGACGTCTATGCCCCACATCAGACTCTCTCCGGAAACAGTTACAAGCATGACCATCACACAGCTGGGAGCATACTACGCTAGAACACAGCGTACCACGTGGGCTCCTCCAGACCAGGAACCTTGACCTCATGTGGACCTCACCACCTGCAAACTGCTCCACATCGGGAGCAGACTTAACTTCAGGCACACCTCCAAAGCCAGGTAAGAGCCAGCTCTACACAGACCCACCTTCCTTCACCAGCTCCTCCAGCAAGCTGCCCCACTCATTGCGGAAGATGTTGGCCCCCGTGAGGCTGCCGTCACCACCAATGACACACAGGTTGGTGATGCCGTGTTGCAGCAGGTTGTAGGCTGCGGCCAGGCGCCCTTCCCTCGTGGTGAAGGCCTTGCAGCGGGCACTGCCAATAATGGTGCCGCCCTGCAGAGATAAAACAAGGGCCTTAGGGAAGGGTGGCAAAGGGTCTCTGGAGGCCTCAGAGAGATGCCATTGCTGGATGAGGTGGACCCCACTGAATTAGATGGGGGAGAAGTCTCTAGAACCTTGTATAGCTCCTCCCACACCCTGACCTTTCTCCTTAAGTCCTTGGGGAGTTCCCACACATCTTAGAACTAGAAAACATACCCCCCTACACACATACAACACAGACCCCAACACCCCACACACACACATCAGGCAGAACAGAACCTTCCCTGTCTCCACCCACAGCCTCCCTGGTCTAGACTACTGTGTCTTGGTGTATTTGTGGGCGTGTGTCTGTCTGTCATTTCTACGTGTCTCTAGGTGTCTGTGTGCCCACGAGATCTCTGTACCGGAATGCCTCTGTGCATGAGTGCGCGCCCACACGCGCTCACACACTCTCAGAGTGGGAAGGAGCCACCTGGCTTTGAGCCTCACCAGCTGGATGATGTTAGAAACACTGAGCCAGTTGGCTGGCTTGATGTTCTCGCCTCCTTCCACAAGGCCCTCGTAGCCCTGCGAGCAAAGAAGGACATTTGAGAGAGCAGCCCCAATCATGGCCAGAAGCACTGTGCTCACCAGCAGTGAGCAGGCTCACGGGGCCCAAAGGCAAGCCCTGCCACTCTCGGGCCCAGCATCCTACGTGGGACTCCCAGCGTGTTCCACATGCCACTGCTTATTACAGAGGGAAACGCACAGTATGTGCTTGTGGCGCAAGCAGACACCCAAAGACTGTCCCCAAGCTGAGCTCAAGTCACTGTACCCAAGTCAGAGTCAAGGACAGGACCCAGAAGCCCAAGGGAAGGCCGATGTCCTTCAAAGATCTGTCCAGTGTGAGTGGCGGAAATGACCTGGTTGTGGTCTAAGGGTGTGCCTTGCTACGAGACGGCATAGCGTGGCACCCTCCCTCCCCACGCACATATGTAATGCCTAGTTTCAAAGGCAGAAGAAGTCAAGCTGTCAGGAACGCACACCACACACATCCCCTCCTGGGTACGCGCACGTGCTTTGGATGGAAAGGCTGGTACCCAAGGGAGAACTCACAAGTCCCATGGATTCATGGGCAACTAAGGAAAACAATGTCCTGTGTGTCCCCTGGTACCTGTGGCCAATTCTTCACCCCAGAGCAAAGCAATGGAAGTTCAGGGTGCTGCCCCCCCCACAGGACCCGATAGCACCTATCCTTCATCCTGGAGGTTTTAGACTGGATCCTAACGGGGATCCAACCTGGCTCCTTCGCAAACCTCTGCTGTTGCCCATCAGACAGCAAGATGACAGCCAAGTACCTCTACCACATTGTGGTTTCTGCCTGTGGGTATTATACAAGATGGACATGGGATATGGGTATTTCTCAAAGGCTATGACAAGATGGACAGCCTCTACCACACAAAGCTCTGAAGCCCTCCGGGGACACCAAGGAGAAAGGACCCTCTTGCTTAGCCTGGGCTGTCCGACTCAGCTCTTCTCTGGGCTCCTCTCTCGCTAAGTGGCAGATCCCCAGAGGGTGGGCAATGAAGGGACAGCTCAGGCCACGGCAGCCACACGCAGCCACACAAGCAGCGCAGCCTTCAGCCCTAGAATCTAACCAGAAGATTCTAAGGAGCCCCGGGTAGACAAGGCACCCCAGTCTAAGGATTAGCTAGCTTTCCTAGTTCAGGCCAAGCCAACGGTAGCTCCTCTGGCCACTCAAGAACTGTAGCTACAACAGGGAAAAATAAGACCATTAATTGGAAGACTTCAGATAGCAAAAGTAATTCCTGAAATAAGTCAGATCTACAGAGATGTAGAAAGGTCGGACTGCGGCAAGTCAGGAGGCTAAACACTGAACCTGGCCTAGCTTTAGCTCCTGGAACAGCCATTCCTTGCCAATCCCAGAGTCAGAACTAACATCCTGTGTCTAATAGATAACAGATCTTTTGGAATCTATTAATTTAGCAGACCACTAGTTTCCTTCCTCTGACCCAAAAGCTAAGGGCGTTGTCAAACTGCATCTGGGCCGTATAGAACAGCAATCCCAGTATGCTGTAGCCACCTCTCTGATATAGCCAGCAACATAATTTAAACCTGCCTTGGTTTACGATGTTTTTTTTAAAGATTTATTTATTATTATATATAAGTATAATGTAGCTGACTTCAGACACACCAGAAGAGGGGGTCAGATCTCATTATGGGTGGGTGTGAGCCACCATGTGGTTGCTGGGATTTGAACTCAGGACCTTCAGAAGAGCAGTCAGTGCTCTTACCCTCTGAGCCATCTCACCAGCCCCTTGGTTTACGATTTTGTTCTGTTAAACGATAAAACTTCGTAAAACTGCTTCTACATTAGAATGTGGAATTTGGGGTAACTTAAAACTGTGTTTCTGGCCGGGCAGTGGTGGCTCACGCCTTTAATCCTTGCACTTGGGAGGCAGAGGCAGGCGGATTTCTGAGTTCGAGGCCAGCCTGGTCTACAGAGTGAGTTCCAGGACAGTCAAGGCTACACAGAGAAACCCTGTCTTGAAAACAACAACAACAACAACAACAACAACAACAACGTGTTTCTGGACCATGGCCTCTCAAACTTGACTCCAGAATAAGCTTTTTTTTTTCTTTATGTATGTGAGTACACTGTTGCTATCCTCAGACAAGCCAGAAGAGGGCGTCAGATCCCATGACAGATGGTTGGGAGCTACCACGTGGTTGCTGGGAATTGAACTCAGGACCTCTGGAAGAGCAAGTCAGTGCTCTTAACCACTGAGCCATCTCTCCAGGCCTAGAATAAACTTTAAAGTGAAAGTCTGTTTGTTTGCTTGCTTGCTTGCTTGCATTGACATGACTCAAAACACATTTGTCACCTATCAATGTCTCAATGATATCAACGTAAGCTGGCCAGGATGTTCTAGAGCCTGCACTTCCTGCTCTCCCCATTCACTCTTTTTCAAGACAGGGTTTCTCTGTGTAGCCCTGGCTGTCCTGGAACTCCCTCTGTAGACCAGGCTGGCCTCGAACTCAGAAATCCGCTTGCCTCTGCCTCCCAAGCGCTGGGATTAAAGGCGTGTACCACCACCGCCATTCACTCTTAATCCTAAACAATACCCCTCATAAACTTCACTCTTCCACCTTGAAACCTGTGTATTTCATTCTCAGCTATGGTACTTGGAAAAGCCATGCCCAGGCTCTCCCAGGCTTCAGAGTGCTCTGTCCTGTTTTAAACGTCTTTTGAATCCCACCAGCTTCATTCTGGCTCGCTCTGGAAATCCCTCCCAACTGGGAAGTAAGGAAATCTTGGGTGCCTGGAGGTCCCTGCAAAGGGTGTGGAGCCCCTGCAGCAGAGAGAGAGCAATCTCTCTCCTTCCCTTACCGCAGTTGCGGACACTCTCAAAGCCCAGGCATCTCTCCTCCGGTGCCTGTAGCCCCCATTTACTTACCTTGTCATAAAAAGACCACCTGCTAGGAGATAAGGGAGGACACATTTGCCATTTAATTTTAATTAATTATTTTTTTTAAAGATTTATTTATTGTTCTATGTAAGTACACTGTAGCTGTCCTCAGACACGCCAGAAGAGGGCGTCAGATCTCATTACAGATGGTTGTGAGCCACCATGTGGTTGCTGGGAGTTAAACTCAGGACCTCTAGAAGAGCCGTCAGTGCTCTTAACCGCTGAGCCATCTCACTAGCCCCAATTAATTAATTTTTAAAAGGGTTTTTTTTTTTTTTTTTTTTTTTTTGAGACAAGAGTTCCAGGTTAGTCTTTTAACTCACAGATATCCTTCTGCCTCTACAGCTAGAGTGCCGGGATTAGAGGCACTCACCACAGAACGGAAGAGGCTAGGGTCCTGAGGAATGGGGCCTTCTCTCTAGCTAGGACCCAGCTCCCCCTATTTGGAGCCCCCATATTCTCAGGTCACCAGCCACATCTGCCAGACTCTCTTGCCTCAGATCTCTGAAACTCCACAGCTGGGTTTGCAAGGTTCTCCCTGCCACCCCCATCCAAGCTTGAAGCCTGAACTGTACTCACACCCCCACACCTCCAACTATCTCTCCTTCCCCTACATCTGTAGAGCACAGAGGGCTGGGTATGGTCCTGCCATCACTTGGGGCCAGGGCAAAGGGACAAGGACACACCCAGCAGCGAGAGAGGGAGGGGCAGAGGCCCTATGGGAGGCAGAGCTGCCGTTGGATAGATTCATTGTGTATAAAAGGTGAATACAATGTAACCTCAAGACGATACAGAGCGAATTCAGCAGCCTGTGCGGCAAGCAGACAAGACACCCAGGGAGTGGGTGGGGAGAGAACAAGGAAAATAGCTGGCAGACTACAGTATCTGCCCAAAGCAACATCAGGGAGCCCCTCCCTGGGGATCCACTTTGCTTCTTATAGGCCATAATGTCAGAACAAACCAGGACAGACAGTAGGGGCCAGAAAGGGAGCAGGGGAGGGCAGTCCTATGCTCTTATGGCTCTAGGCAGCCAAAGACCTGGGGGTGAGGTTGGAGGAGGGATTGTGCTATCGGCCAGCATAGGTAGGGTCCTTCCTATTGGTCCCTCCCTCTTGGTCCTGGCTGGTCTTCTGGTGACTGTGGGACAGTATCAGTGGGCACAAACCCCGTAATATGTCTCCATTCTGCAGATGTCTTTACTCAACCCGCCTCCCCCAGACAACATCCATTCTGTTAGTCCAGGCCCAGCCACCTGAAAGCTTCCAAGATGACCGACCAGAACACAACAGACTATCCTGGGCCACAGAACAATGGGTTCCCTGCAGGAACACACACATAGGTTACCTCACCACAGGCCACCCACACCTCACACCCCACTTACCTCGTAGATGAGGAAGACTTTGGCTCCCACATATATGCCCATACGAGTCACAGCCCTGACAGCAGCATTCATACCTGTGAGGGAGTCAGACACGTCATCAGTCCAGGCAGGGAGAACTGGATCCTCTCATAGCCCCACCCCCACCCCATCCTAGTGGGCTCGGGGACCAGGAAATCAGAGCCTGGCATTAAACTCCTCTCTGGAACACTTCGAAGAACACGGGGGAGCACGGCAGCTGCTCCTGAGTGGGCCTGATTTCCTTCCATTCCAGGCTCTGTTGCCTTACTATGGCAATAGGAAGGCCCTGGTCTCTGTCAGCAGAGAGCCCTACTCTTGCAGGCTCCCAGAGCCAAGTGCTAACCATAGGGCACAGAGCATAGGGCCCAGGCCTCTGCCATTGGCTATAGCTAGCGTACAGGACAGGTAGGTGGTGTGCTGCCTCTGGCCATACACCTTTCCCCAGGGCCTCAGTGAGCAGTTGAGCAGAGCACCAAGGGTCACTGGCCTAGATGAAAGCTGGCCTCCCCGTGTGTCCTCCTACCTGACTGGAAATTCTACTTCTGCTCTGTCTCACACCTTCCCAGGCCCCCCGCCCCCCTCCAAGCAGGAAAGATCACTGTTCCAGAAGTAGCCAATGCCTCCCATGCCCTAAGCAGGTGGGAAGCAGTATTACTGAGGTTGGAGAGAATAGGGGACATCCCACACATCTGGAATGCTGAGCAGGGGACATCCCACACATCTGGAATGCTGAGCTCCAAGGCCTAGAAAGAAGAGTCCACAGCCAAGGCCGTGGCATGGGCTGATGGCTCCCTCTGCTCTCACCTGGGTGAGGACAGGAGAGATGAACGTAGTCTGCAGCCACCACCAAGCTTTCCTTCTTCCCCTTAGCCCATGCTCAGCAGGCCCAGAGGTGGGATCCTGGGTCCTGGTAGGTGGGAAAGGAGCCCTAGTGGCTGAGATAGTTTGGAGATGCCAGAGACTAACCAAGGACCCACCGTCCAACCCCAGATCACCTCTGGCTCCAGGGGGAGGCCACATACTCTTGGGAAGGCCAATCTTAGCTGTGAAGGGTAACTTACCAGGCAGCCTGGTAGGTGACAGGGATGGAGGGGGGTGGGGGAAGCACAGGGTTCTGTACAGTGTAACCCTCCTTTACACCCTAAAACAAAGCCTACACTGAGCCCTAGAAACAACACAGGTGCCAGCCGAAGCAGTGTGCCTAGCACTCCAGAGAACAAGATGGTCACTCTGTCTGTGAAGATCGCCCGTCTTGTTAGACAGGGCCCTTGCGAGGGGACCTTGGGAGAGCAGAAGCCCCTGAGAGGGCCACAAGAAAGCTCTTTTGGCAAAACGTTCCTGTTCTTGTTTGAACCACTCTGTAGAGTGCCAATCACTGTGGGTTTGGCAGACAGGGACACCCCTCATTGATGCACCCAATGACTCTTTGTGCTCTGCACTGAGGCCAGGGGACAAGGGATGGCCAGAGGGGGCAGCATGGTCTTCAGTGCTAATGTCACCTTTCTGCTGTGCGTGCAGAGACTGTGGCAGAGGTCTGCGCCCCACCCTCTGTGTGCCGCTCACTGTCCCCACAATTCATTTTATAGCCCAGAACGCATGGCAATCCTCCACTGTAGCCTCCCATTTACTGGGATTACAGGCCTGAGCCACCGCACCCAGCTAAAGGCCTTTTCAAGCGCACTTAAATTCGCTTTTCCTTCTAAGAACCGAACAGGGCAAAGACCAGGGCAATCGAACAGCCATTAACAGAGAGCAGGCATTATCTTTTGGCCTGTCAGCTGGTAGCCACAGCCGCCCTGTGAAGAGCCAAAGGCTGGTTATGCATTTGCTGCACAAATTACCTCAGAGACAGGACCTTTGGGAAAACAAGGTGTTACACAGACACCAAAAAATGATCCTGGGCCTACCAAAGTGTTACTCATCAGCTAAAAGTCTTGTGTCCAATCCTAGACCCCCGCAGCGCAGGCAGCTCGCAACACAAACAGGAAATCAGTGTCTCCCCTGACCACAGGGAAGACAGAACTACAGAGCAATTTAGGTACTGGGGAGAGGCCGGAAGGAACAGCCAGAGTCCCGAGCCTCAGCTGGGATGTGACTGAGGTCAGCCAAGCTAGTTTGTTGAGGTTGTTTGGTTAATTGGTTTTTTGTTTTGCTTTGTGGGGTTTTTTTTTCTACCTGTAGTTATTTTTAAACAAAATCTTCCAGTCAAACAGACATTGGGAAACAGCAGCCCCTTCTCAGTTCGCCAACATGACTCTTGGCCAACAGGAAGGGAGAGACTTGCGTCTGAAAAGGATGGGTCTTCCTCCCGGGCTCAAAGGGAAAAAAAGAAACCTTTTCATAGGCCAGAGGCAGAGCTTGGGTCCGGCCAAGGAGCTGGTTATCTCCAGCCAGGCCAGGTCTAGGCCCACATTGCCTTCTCAAAGGAAGACTGATGCTCACCTGTTCAATGCATGCAGGCGGGGCTCTGTGAGCACACAGAAGGCATGAGGAGAGCCAGCGGCTGACTGGGCACAGATGAGGCACCCGCCTGGGGAGCACACCCACAGGCAGCTTCCAGAATTTAGACAACAGAAGGGCTCCGCTATGCCCCGTGCCAGCTGCTACTTGCCCACTGCCTGACCACTGATACTGGCCCTACCCAAAGAGGACTCTGGGGAAACCTGTAGAGATCTTGCCCTGAAGCCAGAATAGAAATGGAGGCAGGTTTTGCTGACTCTCGCCTGACCAGGAAGGGCCTCCTGCCTCTGGTTCCTCCACCAGCCTCCGAAACAAATGTCTGTCAGCCTGGTGGCCCTGGCCTGGCAGCTGCACACAGAGAGCAGCGGGAACTCCTCTCCCCAAGAGACCACTCAATATTACCATCCCTCAGACACTCCCTTGCTCAGACAGGAGCCTGAGATGGATAGCCTATGCCTGCCAGAGCCAGGAGCCCTGCAAATGGGATTCAGGGCTCTGCTGGCCTCACTGAAATGCCTATCTAATTAATGAGTGAGGTGGCCCAGCCAGGGCCTGCCTCTCTTGTGATCCACTACCATGGGTGATTCTTCCACAGGTCCCCAGCCCAGTCTCTGTCCCAGCACCAGGCTGTCCTCTAGGGTACAAGCTACAGCCACAGCCCTGAAAAATGGTCTATTGACTGCCAGCCTCAATAGACTAGGCCCAGGGGACCCAGTAGAGATTTGAGATTTCCAACATGCTGGGAGTCAGCGTGACATTTTTTTTTCTGCCTTCCTGAGCTTGCAACCATGCTTGTAAGATGTCTATCCATCCTGTGTTGTTCCCACCGATCTCTTAGGTAAGGGCTGGGCAGTCAGGAGCCGAGCTTAGTAGCCTGTGTCTGTATTTCCTGAAATGTTTGGAAGGAACTGGCAAAGCCCAACGGCGGGGCTCAGGGAAGCTAAGCCCCTTGAAGCCCCATGTGTCTTCCTCAACCTTGAGCTGGGTAGGATTGCTCTTCAGCTGGACCCATCTAGAGCCAGAGACTTCGCACATCAGCAGTCAGCGTGGAACCAGGTCACCAAGAGAGGGGCTGAGGGGAGGGCAGATTCTCTCAAGCCAGGATTTTCCCTAGCTTTACCAGGCAGAACACACAGGCTGTGCATCCTGAACTATTAGCCATGTGGTGTTTGCCCTGTTACAGCGGTGAAAAATGCCCTACCCCTAAAGTTCTCTACCCCCAATCCCCGCTCCATGCGCTCTGTTCTCCACTCAAGTCTACAGGAAGCAGCCCAGGAGAAGGCGTGTGGGCAAGCCTGCCTCACCCTCATCCCGTCCCAGTACAGACAAGGTGGGAATCAGAGGCTGCACGGGGAGGGTACAAGGATCCCTAATCTTTTCAAACTCCTGGACAGTGAAACTTGGCCGACTGCGCTCTCAGAGGTCGCGACACGTGTGGCCTAGAAAGGGACACCCGCGTGCCCTAAGTCTGCGTGCTGCGCGGACACACCCCCAAGCCGGGCGGACCCAGGCAGCGCGAGGGCGGGGCATGCCAAGGCCCGTGGCCTGCAGCACGTACGCCAGCGACCCGGGGCGGAGTCTGGGGACAGGGACCTGAAGCCGCGGTGCCCCGCAGGAGGTTGGCTGGCCGCGTATACTCAGGTCCCTAGCGAAGGGCAGAGGATAAGCCCGAAGGGTCCCGAGGACAGGCAGAAACCCCAGATCTATCCGTAAACACGCCATCGCGCCCCATCACCTTGCGCATCACCGCCGCTGGTCAGGACTCCGATGGCTTTGCCAGCCCCGGACATCCGCAACTTCTCCAGGTCCACGGTAGCCATGGCGGCAGCGGAGGCCAGGAGCCGGAGCTGCTCCTCTCTCCCGCCGCTCTGCGTTCCGCGCCGCTGTCGCCTGTCCCCGCCCCGTGCCGCTGCCAGTACGCCCGGTTCGTCCCGCCCCGCCCCGGCTCCGCCCCCAGTACAACATTTGACTGACAGGCTCGGGGACCTGGTCGCCCCTCTAGTAGGAGAAGGTAGCTGCTACTGCGCTTAGAAGGGCGGAGCGCACGCCGGTCCACAAATGCCTGCGCAGCGGTTCCGGAACCCTGGGTCCCCAGGCACTCAGCAGCCTGGATCAACGTCCTCACCAAATGGAATCCACACTCTGAGCCTGACCGACGTTTCTGAGCCAGGGAAATTCATGCTACAGCGAGCTGATTTTACATCTGTCCAGGAGCTGTTAAACGAAACCTGTTGCCAAGTCTCACGGACATTTTAAATCCCACTTGGCCAGCATCCTGGGACTGCCCGGGGGTGCAGGTAGGTGTGGCTTTGGTAAGCATTCCTCAGCCGCACCTAGAGTTGATTTAGGCTTGCAACAGTCTCCTTCGAGCTGAAGTTAAGGGAAAAAAAAGCCAACCAAACAATAACAACAACAACAAAAACAAAAACATACAAAAGCTGCAGTGGTATCTGGGACGATAGCCACGTAGCCACGATTCGTCCCATCGCGACTGCTGGATATAGCTGCGGATTTGGAAGGAGAACCACGTGGCATCGGCTCATCCTTACTTCAGGGGGATTTTCCTAAACCTTCCCTCAACCCTTACAGCCTGTAGAAAGCTCCCGGTTCAGGGGAGTAGCCTTTGCCTGGAACCTGCCCCTCAGGATTGGTTAGAGAGATTCGAAGCTGGTGGAGCAATGGCCAGATCCAGGACTCTCAAGGAATGTCACCCACAGTCCAGAGCGCTGGATCTGGGGTGCCATGGTAGGGCTGTCCTGTGGCGATGAGGGTACCCCATCTGATCTGTATGGCTTGTGTTTCTTGCCTGGTTTTGCTAAAATTTTTAAGAGTTACTTTTATTGCCTGGCGGTGGTGGCACACTTTTTAAATTCTGGCATTCAGGAAGCACAAGAAGGCTGATCTCTGAAGGGTCAGTCTGGTCTACAGAATGAATTCCAGGACAGCCAAGGCTATACAAAGAAACCAAGAACGGGGACGGAAGGAATAAAGGAAAAAAGGAAGGGGTGGGCCGTTTAACTCAAATTCTAAGAACATGGCAGGGCTTTTGTTGGGGGAAAAAAAAGGGTTTGGAGAGATGGCTCAGAGGTTAAGAGCACTGGCTGCTTTCCCAGAGGTCCTGAGTTCAATTCCCAGCAACCACATGGTGGCTCACAACCCTCTGTAATGGGATCTGGTGCCCTTTTCAGGCCTGTAGACATACATACAGGCAGGCCACTGTATACATAATAATAATAATAATAATAATAATAATAATAATAAAAACCTAAAGAAAAAAAAAGAAAAGAAAAAAATGTTTTACTGAGTTGTGGGGGATTATAACTCCTGCATAAAAGTCATATAAGGTTAGGGGAGAAAAACTTGTTGTAAAACCAAGTTTCAAACTATTTGATAGCCAGGCAGTGGTGGCGCACACCTTTAATCCCAGCACTTGAGAGGCAGAGATAGGCAGATTTCTGAGTTCAAGGCCAGCCTGGTCTACAGAGTGAGTTCCAGGACAGACAGGGCTACAGGGCTACACAGAGAAACCCTATCTCGAAAAACCAAAAAAAAAAGCTATTTGATAGAAAATACTAGTGTCTAATGTGTCTTACAGTGGACTAGAAACATCAAAAAAGCAACATAAAAACAATATGCAGACTATAGAGTCCTCACAAGTAACCCCTGGACCAACATTTCTGATCATTATTTTCTTGTAATCTTAGCACCTATGTGTATAAACATGTGCCCTCCTGGTTTTTTGTTTGTTCTTGAGACAGGGTCTCTGTGTAGCCTTAACTGGCCTGGAACTCACTATGAATGCCGGGCTGCCTATGAACTCACAGAGGTTCCCCTGTCTCTGCAAAGGCATGTGCCACCACTCCTGGATCCCATTTATATTCTTAAAAATACAATGAGATTCCACCTCACTCGTTAGAGCAGCCACTAGGTCACTATCCATCTACAGATGACAAGTGCTGACCAGGATGGTCTGGTTGGCGCCCTTAGGCACAGAGGAGAGAAAGCAAACGGCCTGATGGGCCCTCAAAACTTAAACATAGGCTTAAGTAGGTCTTAGTCCGTCTGAAGCAGGTCTACACTGCCAACACCGGTTCCGGGGTTGTCCATGCTACTGGGGCCCCTGCTGTCAGGCTCTGCCCTCTGAAGCAGTCCGTGCTCTGAAGCTCTGATGCTCTGAAGCTCTGAAGGAGTCCCTGCTGCCCTCATGGGGGCCCGAATACGCTGTGTTTATCTCTCAGACTCAGGAATCAGTAAAACCAGTAGCCCAAAGTTCAGGGGACTGGAAATTGGGCCTCCTGGGTTACGGTTGGCACAGCAAAGCTTATGCTATCCAGAAGGCAATAGGCCGCCTCCTGGGAGTTTAGCAATCAGCCAACTTTCCAGTAGTCGGGAGCAAGTTAGTAAACTCACAAGGGAAAAGAGATAAACTCCGCCTCTGGAAGAGTTCAGAGTGGAAGCAGTGTGACCCTGTTTCAAAACCCGGAGCAGAGCCTTCTAGGGCAGACGCGTGCCAAGGCTGCTTGGATCCTGGAACACAGGCCAAGGTCGATGGACCAGGCCCTTGCTATGCCCTGGTCCCCGGCTGCAGGGAGGGAGGAGTCGGGAATGAAGATGGGGTGTGGTCAAGATGAGGGCGGGGCCGAAGTGTGGGCGGGGAGTGTTCTGAACCCCTAGAGTCAGGCCTGATTGTGGTCGGGGAATGAATGTGTAGTCCTCAGCCTTTTCAACTGTCAGAGGTCAAAGCGGGGCTCTGAGTAACACCCACATCCTCAGCCACAAGGGCCAGGGAAGAGGAAGTTCCTCAGATCATTTTCGTCAGGACAAGTCAGGGATAGATTATTTTTTCTCGAGTTGACCTGTCCTAAAGGTGAAAGAGGGCTGAGAGAGGCCTCAGTGGTTAACAGTCCTGGCTGTTCTTGCAGAGGACCGAGGCTTGGTTCTCGGCATTCACACGGAAGCTCGACACTATTCATAACTCCAATTCCAGGGTATCTGACGCCCGCCTTCTGATCTCTGAGTTCAACAGGCACACACATGCTGTGCACAGACATACGAAAAGCAGAGAAGCAAACACTCAAACACATAAAATAAAATTAAATTTCTAGAGGAGGAGGAGAAGGAGGGCAAGGGCACATCACAAGATGCCCTCAGTGAGAGAGTACCTTGCTGGAACCGATGGACTGGAACCTGGAATTGTAAGACAAATAAACCCTAAGTAGTTTTGGTCAAGATCCTTTTTGCCACGCCCACTCATTTACTCCAGTAAAATCCACAATATCAGGGGTAAAAGCTTGATTAAAGATAAGAGGCGTTATGACTTCAAAAGGAGTTCTGTGCCTCCTGGGTATTCAGACAGTCGCTGGCATCTCCTAACTCAGACGTGTTCCAGATTAGTCTTTCCAATTGTCAACATGCCCTCCTATTTAGGCATAATACGTACCCCCAAAAATGATTTGTTAGTGGCTAAACTTACGATTAGGCATTGTCTCCTGGCCAGCACAACATTCCAATATACCCTAATTTAATTCCAAGCTGTCCTTAGCTTGGAATTTCTCTCAAGGAATCTGCCTTATCAGGCAGGTTGTCCTCAGACTTAGCAACAGAGGTCAAGCACATTTCTTAGGGCAGTCCCACAGAAGATAGATCTAGTTTTACATACTAGAGAGTAATGGAAGGGCTTCCCTCACTTAAGGACATTAACAGGAACCGCTAGATTGGAACTTCCTGGTGCTTGCCTTCAGCAGATCCAGAGAATTAGTATGGGAACACCAAAATAGCCCCAGCGGGGAGGGCACCACTGCTCTTCCGCCTGCTTCACACCTGATCTTATCGACCTTGATGTAACCATCCTTTGCCTATGTGATCTTACTGACCTTGATGTGACTGTCACCTGCCTATGTGACTTTTGTCATTTGCCCTGTTTTCTGTATACCATATAAGCCTGGCTTTCACTTTGTGCAGGGGCACTGACTAGAACTAGAACTTAGATGGACTAGGACTTAGATTCACGCAGTCTGCAACCTCCCCTCCCCCCGGGCCCAGAGCGCTTGGGCCGGAGGAGGGGGGGGATGCAGCGCCTATCCAGAAGAGGTGGCTGCTTTAGACCCAGTGTGTTTCAGGTGACCTCAGATGTACCTTAACTGCTGAGCTGTTGGATTTATCATTTCTCTCTCTTGCAATGACTGTAAAAGCTTCATGCCATTTTTAAGAAATACATTCAGATTCAGCACACTCTTGTGTCGAGTCTGTCTGTCACCCATCGAGTTATTGCCCACCTGACTCTCATCCCGTGGAAATCAGGGTCCTCGTAACAAACCCGGTCCGTGGCACCTTTTATTATAATTTTCTCATAAGCCAGCAGTCATGGTGCATGCCTTTAATCCCAGCACTCAGGAGGCAGAGGCAGGTGGACCTCTGAGCTCGAGGCCAGCCTGGTCTACAGAGCAAGCTCAGGATGGTCAGGGCTATGCAGAGAAACCCTATCTTGAACAATACAGCATATATGAATAAAAATTTTATACAATGTATTTTTAAAACACTTTCCTTTTTTAAAAATACTTATTAATTTATCTTAGGTATATGATTACACTGTAACTGTCTTCAGACACACCAGAAGAGGGCATCGGATTCCATTACGGATAGCTATGACCCACCATGTGGTTGCTGGGTTTTGAACTTGGGACCTCTGGAAGAGCAGCCCATGCTCTTAACTGCTGAGCCATCTCTCCAGCCCTGTACAATATATTTTGATCATGCTTTTTCCTCTATTGAGTCCTCTTAGATGCTCCCCACCTCCCTGTACATCCAACTCTATGTTCTCCTTCAAAAAGAAACACACACACACACACACACACACACACACACACACAATCAAAACAGGCCAATAAAACAAACAGACAAACAAAAAAAGACAAAAATAGCAAGACAAAGCTTCTCTGACGAGGGCTGATGGATCTCAAGTATAGGAACTTGTCCTTATCAGTCATTCTATTATTACTACACCTCTTTAGCAGAATAATAGCATTAGGTGCCCCGTCCCCCACCCCTGGGCCCACGACCAGTTTAGCCTCCAGTTCTTGGCTACTTCAGCAGTGCCTGGTGTGAATTCCATCTCAATAAACCCAAATCAAAAACATGCGGTTGGGAAAAAGAGGCTATGAATTTAAAGAAGGGTCGGGGAAAGGATATTTGGAAAGGTTTGGAGGGAGAGACGTTGAAATAAATCATCTCAGGAAAATCGTTTACGTGCCTGGTCACATGGATAACACGTTGACTGCTGTGGCAGTAGCATATTGTGCCGGTCGGTTAATGCTGTAGATCTCGGGGTTTGTAGCTTTCTCCTCTGGTCGTGTGCAGAGTCCCTTTCAGTTCCATGGATGCTAGGCAGCAGGGGCGAAGCTTCTAGTTAGGCTTTATCAGACTCTTACCCATTTTCCCACGGATCCCTCTCTCTTTCCTGCCCCATTTTGGATTCGGTGATCTCTCGGCTATGTTCCGAGGTAAGGGGTTCTTCTCCCGAGACCCATTAAACTGTCTACCTGGATGCTTCCCAGAAACACCCTCCACAGATCGGAGAGCTAAAATTTTTGACCACCAAGGCTGGTAAGGCTTATTCAAACCTCTCTTATTCTTGGCATTGCTGGGAAGGAGTCAGTCAGTCCTTCTGACCCCATCCCTTTGGCAAATGACCTCAGGCTTCCTTTTAAGAAGTTGTAGGGTTCTCCCAGACATTGTAAACCACACGGGGAGAGGCTGGCCGAGTGGGTCTCCTTTCCCACACCTTCACCGAGCACACAAGCCTCCCAGGCTTCCTTACTTATTGACTGGTCATGTCTCGGTTCTCTGTCCCTCTGACCTTTTCTGGATGCCCAGTGTTTTTCTTCCTGCCTTGGATTTCCTTGGTCAAAAGTTGGCATTTCTTAACATTCTCACCTATTTCCTAATTCCCTGTTGCTCCGCTTTCAGATAATGTTCCTTACAAGATCTTCCAACCTTGCATAATAGACTCCCTGTCTGCTGTCATGCCTTTGTTGGCGGCAGCTATTTCTGTTAGCCTATGAATGTTCCTTTTGATCTGGGGAGGAGGAGCTATGAGGCCCAGACTAACCTTGAACTCACTTTGACTCCCAAGCTGGCCTTGCTTTTTTTTTTTTTCCCCCAAGACAAGGTTTCTCTGTGTAGCCCTAGCTGTCCTGGAACTCACTCTGTAGACCAGGCTGGCCTTGAACTCAGAAATCTGCCTGCCTCTGCCTCCCGAGTACTGGGATTAAAGGCATTCGTCTCCACTGCCTGGCGCTGGCCTTGATCTTGTACCCTCCTGCCTTGGTCTTCCCAATGCTAGGATTTGGCCACAGACAGCACCTGGGTCTGGTTCTATCACTGACTCTCCAGATCCCTAGAAACTGGCTGGGTCAGGGAAGAGTAGACTCCTTCACAGACTCAGGGCTACTCCATGCTTAGTGAAAGCCTATATTTACGTCTATAATCCTAGAACTGGAGTTACAGGTAGTTGTGACTGTAACTTAACAGTCTGGAAGTCCAGAGAGGGCAGATTAACTTGTTTGAGTGTGGGGAGACCTTTCTGGTCTGCTTTTTCTCAATTTAGCTTGCTTGACTGTAGAAACACCCCAGATACCCATCTATCACCCACATATTGCCCACACTGATCCTCACATCCACTCCCACCAGACGCATGTTTCTATGCTTCTGGCTCAAGATACAGTTGTGAGTCACCTTGAAACACAGGCTTTGCAGTATCAGTGCATAGCCCAGTGGAGGTGAGGCTCTGCTCAGAAGTAGGCAGGCAGGGGTGACTGAGGAAGGCTCTGTCTGCAGACAACAGAAGCTGTGCCTGCCTCCAGCCACCAAGTCGGGCAAACATTGACCTTGCCCTGCAACGTGGGCAACCTTTGAGATCGGCTAGGCTTGGTTTTGGTCTCACCCGTCTTCCATTTCGCTCTGGGAAATAAGCATGGTTATCAGAGGCAGTGGTAAGACGGTTTACCAACTCTAGGAGCAGGGATAGGCGGGGCCGGAGGCAGAGAAGCTAGAGAGGAGTGGCTGGAGGCTGAGAGGTGCCACAGGATCAGTGACAGTGGCCACAGAGAGAAGACAACTGATGTGTGTGTGTGTGTGATGTGTACTAGGGTTATCCAGGGACCAGGGACGCTTAAGGGCAGGGAGGCAGAGGGACTGGTGTAGTGGGTTCGATCTAACGCTGCTTGTATTCTAATGTTAATTTGGGCCCCCCTAAACTGTTTGCATGAGAGGGGGGGCTGCCCCCAGTTAATTCTGATTGGTAGACAAAGATGCCGGCAACCAATAGCTGGGGAGAAGAGACATAGACGGGATTTAAGTTTCCCCAGACTTAGGACCACCATAAAGAAGGGGGGGGAGAAGGAGGGGGAGAGGGACAGGGACAGGGAGAGAGCCACCACACCTTAGAAGAGTGTGCAGGAGAGGGGAAAGGAGCCACCAGGGGTTAGCTGTGGCCATGTGGGCTGGCCATTGGAGCTAGTAGCAGCCCAGATGAAACATAAGTCACACATGGAGGGTAGGCAGTTGCTCAGCTATTGTGCCGATTAAGATATATTAAAATTTAAAGGCTGTGTGTGTGTGTGTGTGTGTGTGTGTGTGTGAGTGTGTGTGTGTTTGTGTGTGTTTCATCCGGGAACATAAATGGTCAAAGGCAGAAGTAGCCCCGACCCAAGATTTATTCAAATATTCACACTACCAACTAGTTCACACCACAAGGGAGAGCAGGGATCAGGGCTGGAGGCTCTGTCCGGGAGGCCTGTCACTCAAGCGGGGCTGCTCTCTCGGCTGACTCCCAGGCACTCTCTCCAGCCTCTTCTGAGTCTAGTGGTACTGATGAGAGAGCCAGGACTGACTACCACCTCCTCACAAGAAGGGATGCTCAGGCCACTCACTGGGCAAAGGTGTGTTGAGGCTGCCTGTGCTGGGCAGGTGGACACATGGGGCTGCAGGCTCAGGCACAGCACTTGGGAGCACTGGCTGCTCTTCCAGAGGTCCTGAGTTCAATTCCCACATGGTGCCTCACAACCATCTGTAATGGGATCTTGATGCCCTCTTCTAGTAAGACAGTGACAAGTGTACTCACATACATAAAACAAATCATATGTGAGTGTGTGTGTGAGTGTGTGTGTGTGTGTGTGTGTGTGTGTGTGTGTGTTTTAAAGGGCACTGCCTGCTCTTGCAGGTAACTTGGGCTCATTCCCAGCACCCACGTGGTGTGGCTCACAACTAGCTGTAACTCCAGTTCCAGGAGGTCAGATACATTCTTCTGAAATCCCAGGGCACTGGGCATGAATGTGGCATACAGATGTGCATGGAGGCAAACTACTCACACGAACAAAGTAGTAATGATCTTTTTAAAGACTCCAAACTATTTGGGCAGGGGGGGGGGGCTTTCCTGTTTGTATGTTTGGTTTTGGCAGGATTTCTCTGTGTACCCCTGACTGCCCTGGGACTCCTGTAGACCAAGCTGGCCTGAGTCTACCACCCCTGCCCAGCGTACACACACATTTTTGCGAGCATAGTCTTCACTCACGCCTTAGTTAGGGTTTCTATTGGTTGATAAAACATCATGACTGGAAGCGAACTGGGGGGGGGGGGACAGGATTTGTGTCTCGTATCACAAATTACAGTCTGTCGTCGGAGACATCAGGACAGGGACTCAAGCAGAGGCTAGGGAAGAAAGTGGCTTTCTGGCTTGAACTACCTGAACTACCTGCCCTGGCTTGGCATCACCCACACCAATCATTAATCAGTCATTAATCGGAAAAAAAATGCCCCCAAAGACTTGCCCATGGGCCAGTCTAGTAGGGGCATTTCCTCCAGTGACTCCGAACTGAGGCTCCTGCTTCTCAAATGACTCTAGCTTATGTCCAAGTTGATACAACACTAAGCCAGCACACAGGGGAGACATCTATATACGTAACATAAAACTAAATAAAATATTAAAATTCATCAACAAAACCCAGTTCTCCAGTTCCTGTCTATTTCCCCCTACCATGCTCAGGTTTAAATTGGTTTTAGTGTCTGAAGAGCACAGCCGGCAGCTAAGAGTACTGCCGGTCGCCACCGGGTGGCGCTGTGACCGCACCGCTAGAGCTGCAGCCTACGGCGCGAGCCGACCTTGAACGCTGCTCTTGTCACACCCCACCCCCGGGAAAGATAAGGCGCTTACTCAAGAGGCTTTCCCCTGTAGTTGCCTCTTGGGTAGCGAGGCCAAGGGTGGGCCTCGGCTGGGCTGAATTACACATTCGTGGAAGCGCTGACTCTGCCACCCTGGAAAGCTGGGAACGTGTGGCTAAGCAACAGGTAGGTAGGAATCAGCAGTCTGCGGACCTGTTGCCTTGGATCCAGGTCCCCGTTAAGTCCGGAGGATCCTTCAAATCCCCCACATCACTGACAATTTACGAGAACTGGGATCTGTTCCAAACTGCCTAAGACAGGATCGGAGCACTGCAGTCTCGAGGCGAGGCCTCTGGCCAGCTACGCTTTTTCACCCAGAGGCAGTTCAGAGTCAGACTCACACATCCCCACCTCATCCCTACCCGGGCTGTCCAGCCCGTAGGGGAATGATTTCCAGAAGCCCTGGCTTTACCAAGGCCAGACCGGCTCAACATCCTCTATATTCTTTCATCTGCTTCTCCAGTGACCCTCATCAGAACTTGGGGTCCCACACAGGTACCTCAGAGAAGACAGGATTGCTCAGAGCTATGCATTCCCAATCCTGGACAACACAACACAAAGCCTAGCTCGTGGTTCCTTGCCCAGTCCGGGGCAGCCTCCTGCAGAGGGGAGAGCTAGTGTTGGTCCTGTGCTGTTTATAGCATTTGATAAAGATTGATAAAGGCAGAGATGTAGTGGATGAGCTAGAGAGACTCAGCTACTCAACTACACATGCACACACACACACAAATAGGGTAGGGGGAAAGGGAGGGGAGGGAAGAGGAGAGACAGAGACAGAGGGAGGGAGAGAGGAAGGGAGGGGGAGGGAGAGAGAGAGAGGGAAAGAGAGGGAGAGAGATCAGACTCTGGAGGGGGTTGGATGGGCACACTTTAAACTGACTCAGCAGAATTCTTGCCAGGCAATGGTGGTCCCAGTAGTTTGAAGGCAGAGGCAGGTCAGGTAGATCTACCTGAGTTCAAGGCTAGCCTGGTCTACAGAGTGAGTTCCAGAATCACCAAGTCTCCCCCAGAGAAACCCTATACTAAAAAACAAAAACAAAATAAAGGGCTGGAGAGATAACTCAGTGGTTTAAGAGCACCTCTGCTCTTCCAGAGGTCCTGAGTTCAATTCCAAGCAACCACAGGGTGGCTCACAGCCATCTGTAATGGCACCTACTGACGCCCTCTTGTGGAACTCAGGTGTACATGCAGATACTGCACTCCTATACAAAATAAATAAAGCTGAAAAGAAAAATCAAAATAATAAATAAATAAAAATTAGATAAGGGTCAGGGACAGAGGTCAGAGGCTGAGGCAAAATCAAGAGCCAGAGTCTGACTAGAGTTTGGGGAAATCTGCACTCTAAACAAATGTGTGTACATCTTAGTCTCAACAGAGAGGCAGAGAGAGGCGCAGAGAGGCGCAGAGGCAAGAGAAAGCCAAGGCTTTGCTGGGATTAAAGGCATGTGCCACCACTTCCAGGCTTTTCGTTTGTTTCTGAGACATTGTCTCCTGTAGTCAAAGCTCACTAGATACCTGGTTCTCCTGGTTCCTCCCACGTGATCAATTGCAGGCACGCTTCTTCACCAGTTTAGAGATGAAGACCTTTTAAATAGTTTACAGTTTAATACATGAACAGAAAGTCTGTACACATTGTCATTTATATTAATTTCATATGATAAAATAACTGATCTTTCAAAAAAACCACAAAAAGTCTTTTTTTTTTTTTTTTTTTTTTTTCAGTTTTTTCGAGACAGGGTTTCTCTATGTAGCCCCAGCTGTCCTGGAACTCACTCTGTAGACCAGGCTGGCCTTGAACTCAGAAATCCACCTGCCTCTGCCTCCCAAGTGCTGGGATTAAAGGCGTGCGCCACCGCCGCCCAGCTCACAAAAAGTCTTGAGTGAAGTGGAAAGGTAAGGGTTCTTTGGAAAGTCTGTTGGATGGTGTTTTGCTGGGGCAAACATGTGAAGGAACATGTCATTAAAGTGGACACAGGTGTGAAGGGCTCAGGCAGACTGGTGAAGGAATGCTTAGCTGAAGCAGACACAGGAGAGAGGATGTTCTGCTAAAGCAAACATGTGAAGGGACACCTAATAAAGGATTCTTTGCTAATCGTGGACGCCTGTATTGGTCTACATTCCATTGCAATGGTTGAGCTGCATTTGTCAAGACTCCGTGGAGAGAAACACACCACGGCAGTTTGTTGAGGCTTCCACAGACTCAGGCTGATTGGATTCCTGTGCCGAGGTAAGAGCCATGCTGGGGCAAGTCACGAGGAGGGTGGAGATCATGTGATGTTTGCGGGGTGTAAATAGGACTCCAGGGAGTGACCGAGACGGAGCTTGGCTTGCTGGTACAGCTGGCTGTGTAACACTCGGGTCTTGCGTCTTCCCTGAGAGAGGCACAGTGGAGAACTTCTCCTGGTGTTCCTGTTGGTCCCTCCTGCTGACTCTAGCTAAGGCTGAGGCCTGGCTGTCTCGGCTAGGTCATGTCACCGCTGTTGCTAACCCAACTCTACCAAACTGGACTGCTGGCGTATCCATGAAGCGTTTTCGAGTGAATTGAGTGGCTGCTTGCTGTCCTGTGAACTGAACTGCTGATTTCCAGACAACACAGATGGGAGTTGATCCAAAGAACCTTTCTAAACAGGTCCACTTCTCCTGTATCCTTTCTTTTCCACTATCTCTGGTGGGAGGTAGGCTACAAGAAAGGTTAAACCATTTAAAAACCATCACTACAAATAAGGTTTAAAAAAATTAAGGTAACACTTGAGTTCCTCTGCCAGCTCAGCTCTTAGAACTCGACAGGTGAAGACCCTACCTCACACCAGCAATATAAAACACATTGACATGGCCGGGCAGTGGTGGTGCACGCCTTTAATCCCAGCACCTGGGAGGCAGAGGCAGGTGGATTTCTGAGTTCGAGGCCAGCCTGGTCTACAGAGTGAGTTCCAGGACAGCAAGGGCTACACAGAGAAACCCTGTACCGAAAACAAACAAACAAACAAAAAAACAAAAACATACTGACATGACAGCTCCATTAATTCTTTTTACATTTTTAAAAGTATTTTTAGATTTTATTTATTTATACATATGAGTGCTCCATTTGCATGTGTGACAGAAGCAGGCATCTGACAGATGAGACCATCAAATACCATTATAGACAGTTGCGAGCCACCATGTGGTCACTGGGAATTGAACTCAGGACCTTTGGGCCGTCTCTCCAGTTCTCTGTTAACTCTTTTTTTTTTTAAGATTTATTAATTTTTTTTATTTATATGAGTACACTATAGCTGTCTTCAGATACACCAGAAGAGAGCATCAGATCCCATTATGGATAGCTGTGAGCCACCATGTGGTTGCTGGGATTTGAACTGAGGACCTCTGGAAGAGCAGCCAGTGCTCTTAACCGCTGAGCCATCTCTCCAAGGCAAGAGGGTATAAGATCAAGGACAGCTCGGGGCAGTGGTGGCTCACACCTTTAATCCCAGTACTCTGGAAGCAGAGGCAGGTAGATTTCTGAGTTTGAGGCCAGCCTGGTCTACAGAGTGAGTTCCAGGACAGCCAGGGCTACACAGAGAAACCCTGTCTCAAAAAACAAAAACAAAAACAACAAAAAAAAGCTAACTTAGAGCTGGAGAGAGGGCTCAGCAGTTAAGAGCACCTGCTGCACAGGACCTGGATTAGGTTCCCAGCACTCACGTGACGTGGTGACTCACAACCATCTGTAACTCCAGGCCCACGGGATCTGATGCCCTCTTCTGACCTCTGTGAGTACCAAACATGCATGTGGTACACGGATATCCATACATGCAGACGAAACACTCAGACGCATAAATTAAGTTAAATATGTCTAAAGACACTTTTAAAAGAAAACTAACCCTAGATCACCCCCAAGGTGCTCGGGGTTAAACCCATGTCAAGCCAGTTAAACCAGTGGCATCTGGAAGCCTCAGATTCATGCGGAAGTCTGGCTGAAGTGCACCTGTAGTCTGTCTTGGAGGGCACCAAGCAATTGAGCAGTAAGGGTTACAGGCGAGGAGGGTCAGTCTCCCTTCGGGTGAACTCCATTTATAGCTTAACACATGCAAAACACACTCTGCATAAAATTAAGGTGAGCCTTAATAGGTAAACCTACCTAGCCCAGCGGAGGCAGCTGTTTCCTTGAATGGCCACTAGGTGGCACTGAGGGCCTAGTTCAAGAAGCTACTCAAGAAGTTCAGACGGGCAGTCCACGTTTGGATTCAGATGAAGGAGACAAACCACCCACACAGACAGACAGGCAAGAGATACCTTGACAATCCCGTGAGCTGTCCCGTGAGAGGAGCCAGAAAGTGGGATGAGTGACGGGTCCAGGGCCTGGGACCTGCCCCACCTAAAGACCATG
>JADRCD010227632.1:32784-43015 GCA_019843815.1 Montemys delectorum
GGTCCAGGGCCTGGGACCTGCCCCACCTAAAGACCATGTTTCATTCCTTTCTTTTCTTTTCTTTCCTTCTTTCTTTCATTCTTTTCTTTTCTTTTCTTTTTCTTTTTCTTTTTTTTTTGAGACAGGGTTTCTTTGTATAGCCCTGGCTGTCCTAGAACTCACTCTGTAGACCAGGCTGGCCTCGAACTCAGAAATCCACCTGCCTCTGCCTCCCAAATGCTGGGATTAAAGGCGTGCTCCACCGCCGCCTGGCGTTTCATTCCTTTCAAAAGACCAGCCAGACTCAATCACGTGAAGCATAAATACTATGGGTGGTGGAGGGCCGATGGCACCCAGGAAGTCCAAGAGTGTGGAAAGAAAGGGTGGCTGGAGACTGTCCTGGGCACCTCCCTCCCCAACACAAATCAAAACAAAAGCCCCTGGATTTCCTCAAAGAGCCTGTCTACGGGTAGGCTTCATGGGCCAGGATCTAGGCTCAGGTCCCAGGTAGGAACGAGCTAGAGTACAGATAGAGAAAGGGCTTCGTGGGCTCTTTATTGTCCTCCAGCATTCCCAAGCTGACACACGGGGCACCAGTGCTGCCCTGTGAGAGAGGCCAGTCGTGGCTGGAAAAGGCTGCGGTTGGTCCCTCTCTCCATTTTGGGGGAGAGTTTGTCTGGGGAGAACTGTGTGGAACCCATGTCAGTGCATCCATGATGGTATCTGGGATCCCCTGAGCAGCCCATCGGCAAATCCCGACCCCACCCCTGCCAACCACCAGCACCAAAAAATGGTAGACTCTCGGGGCTCCAGCGCTTGTCAGTGACTCCCCCCCACCAGAGCATCACACCAGGACAGTAGCTGTGTGCTTCCATTCCTCCTTCTGGGAACCCCCTCCCCACCCCCCACCCCCCGCCATGATAAACAAGGACCGAAGTGCTCATATACAGGCACGAAGACGCCCGCACCCACCCGGGCAGACCCCTGTTCTGTGCGTCCAAGTTTTACAGTGTGCAGTTCTGAACCTACGCTTTGAGCCTTGCCTCTTCTTGGCACACCCACCTCCCACATTGGGAAGTCAAGTGTGTCTATGGCACTTAGTCTCCAAGTTAAGATGCTCAACTACCCCCGTGATGCTGGGTCCACACTGAGATGTTCAAATGCAGCCAGGCGCAGTGGCATATGCCTTTAATCCCAACATTTGAGAGACAGAGGCGGGTGGGTCTCTGAGTTTGAGGCTAGCCTGATCTACATAGTGAACAACGTCAAGGGCATCTATGACATTAAGATCCCCTGCTCTTCCCTGCCTCTGGCCCTATGTAGCACAGACAGTTGCTCACTCATGTGTAACAGCAGTGTAGACAATGGTCAGAGGCCAGCTTTCCTAGGGCCTGCCAGTGCGCTTGCCTGTAGCCTTCAGGAATGCCGACCCTCCGCACACCACAGTGCCCAGGTCTGGGCATCTTGGTCATCACCTCTAGCTCTAGATCCCTACTGGAGTAACTTAAGACTCTTACAGGGACACCCATGCACTTTAGCTAAGTGCCTGGTGAGGTGCAAACACCTGCCACCAGGGACCTTTCAATATGTCACAGTTCCCTGGCATGCTTCGAAAGCTTCGAGCTGTCGGGGAACCCATCTTTCTGAAAGCAACCCATAGCCTCAGCCCTCATCGTACCCAAGGATCGGTGCTTTGCCTCTGCACACGGGCTCCCTGCCTCCTCCAGGGTCCCAAGCCATGGCCCAGCACACCCTTGACCCCATCGGATCATCGCAGTTTCTGGATTCACAGCCATTAGGTTGTCTAAGATCACAGCGGTGTTTGCAGGTTCCGATTAGGATAGCCCCCTCTGGAACCTGCCAGGAAAAACACACTGAAATAGATAAACAGCGAGGATTGGATTTTTTTTTTTAAATTTTATTTATTATATGTAAGTACACGGTAGCTGTCTTCAGGTGCTTTTTTTTTTCTTGATTTTTTTTTCCTTCTCTCTCTGACTCCACTTGCTCTGGCCCAAAGACTTATTTATTATTTTGTTTTTGTTTTTGTTTGTTTTTCAAGACAGGGTTTCTCTGTATAGCCCTGGCTGTCCTGGAACTCACTCTGTAGACCAGGCTGGCCTCGAACTCAGAGATCCGCCTGCCTCTGCCTCCCAAGTGCTGGGATTAAAGGAGTATGCCACCACTGCCCATCGATTTTTTTCTTTTAAGTGAGTAAGTGGAGGGACACTGGGGGTGACTGAGGTCTCAAGGACGATAGACACAGACACATGGCATAGAAGGACAGGAAATTCCAAGTGGCAAGGGCCTGGGGTAGGACGGAGTGATGTAGGGAGGGGCTTGCCCAGGGAGACTGATGCAGGGGTGGAGATGGGAAGAAGCACTGACGGCCTTAGGGGCCACGACAAGGCCCCAAGTTTTGCTTCAAGGGCACCAGATGCTATTCGCTCCTCTGTGTTCTTCTTGTTCAATGTGTTCCTTTCCCAAAATAGTGAACTCCTTCCACCCTGGCCTAATTTTTAAGCACCAGGAGTATAGTATAGATACTGCTCCAAAGCAACACCCATCAGGGAGTACCTCAAAGCACAGACAAGACTTTAATTTCA
The DNA here is from genome assembly GCA_019843815.1 of Montemys delectorum. NCBI lineage: Eukaryota > Metazoa > Chordata > Mammalia > Rodentia > Muridae > Montemys > Montemys delectorum. The sequence goes on from JADRCD010227632.1 coordinate 35,370, forward strand.
GGACACAGGGTGGCCTTGCATCTCCACAAAGACCAGGGTCATCTGCAAGCTGAGTCCTGCCAGCCAGAACCTGCCAGCTCTTGATCCTAACCAGCCCAGTCCTTCTCAGAACAGAGTGCTTCATCCGATGGGGTGGGGTGGGGTGAGGTGAGGTGGGGGGCCGGTGCTATGACGCTCACCCCTTCTTGGGCCACCTGGAGTCAGGAAGAGAAAGGTGGTGTCTCGGCCAGCGGGCATGCCATGCTCTGGATGGCCCACTGCAGGATGCCGTCGAAGGAGTGCTGGGAGAGAGTGACACAGGAGGTTAGAGCAGTTGGCCCTTCCTGGAGCCATCCTGAGGCGCGAGGATATCACCCAACCCAACTCAAGGTGGGGGACTGAGAGCCGAGGCCCAGGGGACACGCCAGGGAAGCGACTCTTTATCCAGTTCTCCTCTAGGCTAGCCTGTCAGCCCTGGGCTCGGCTTCCTCTTCTTGGTGTTTTTGTTTACTTTTTTGGGTTAGGTCCTTCCTCTCAGCCCTGCAGATGGGACTGGGAATTCACAGAGGCCGTCTCCGGTTTTTCCAGCGCCCATCTATGCTGGATCCCCTATCGCTCTCTCTTGTGTTTCTGCAGATCTGCCTGTGCATGGCCCACTGCCCAGGTCAGGCTTCTGTCCCACAGCAAGTGGAGTCTCCCAAAGTGTCAATGGCCATTGAAGAGGGCATGTGGGCTCCCTGGGGAATGGGAATGACCAAAGGAGTTTGTGCCCTTGCGAGAGATGGGGCCCTATATATATGTTATATATATGTGTGTGTGTATATATATATATATATATATATATATATGTGTGTGTGTGTGTGTGTGTGTGTGTGTGTGTGTGTGTGTGTGTGTGTGTGTATAAAAGCTGTCTTCAGACACACCGGAAGAGGGCCTAGGATCCCATGACAGATGGTTGTGAGCCACCACGGGGTTGCTGGGAATTGAACTCTGGACCTCTGGAAGAGCAGTCAGTGCTCTTAACCACTGAGCCATCTCTCCAGCCCCATTACTACTTTTAAGTGTGTATGTGCCTGTGAGTATGTGTCTATATGTGTGTGCTTGTGTGTGTGCTTGTGCCTATGTTTCTATATGTGTGTTTGTATGTGTGTATCTAGGTGTGTGCCTCTGTATGTGTGTGGGGGTGTGTGTGTGCATGTATATACAGATGCCTGAGGAGGCCAGAGGTATCAGATCCCCTGATAAACCCATTAACTTATAAACAATTAAAATCCACCTAACTTGGCTGCCGAGAACCAAATTTGAATCCTCTGAAAGAACAATACTCTTTCGGTTCTCTAGCCCCTCAGGCTTTTGAAAGAGGGTTTTACAACGCAGTCTAGATTAGTATCTACCTCACAATCCTCCAACAGTTGCCTCCCAGGGGCTGGGAATCAAAGACCTGGGCCAGCACACTGGGCCCTACCTGTCCATCTCAAGAAGCAGAAACCTGAGTTGGGAGGGGTAAGAGAGAGGTCCCTGAAAGATCCTACTAGCTCTCCTTCAAAAGTCAAGGGCTTAAACCCCCCTGACTCTGAGGCCGTAAGGACAGCAGGACTCCCAGATCCGAGGCTCCTGGTGGGAGAAGGTAGGAGGAGGCCAGCCCCCTACATTGAAATAACTACGATGTACTTACTCACTGTTCTAGGAAGAGCAGCGATGGGGGCGGGATAACACTGATCTGCTAGGGCTGCCTGACTGGGGAGCAGCAAAGAATCTGTGAGCCCAGCCCAGATTGGGTGACATATTACCTCATTGAGGAGGGACTCCAGGTCATCCCTATGTAGACTAGCAGAGTCGTCCCCTACCTGGAACCAAAGCAGAGAGCCAACTGTCAACCCAACCTAGCGGCAGGCTGGGGACCAGAAGTGGGATTCCAGCTTGTGGGGGCAGCAACCTGTACCCCATCACAGAGTAGACTCACAGTTAGTTTCTCAGGCTGGGGACACAGGCAGGCTAGGAGCAACAACCTGTCCTATATACTGCTGGTAGCCCACACACGGTGGCCAGGACTCAGCCAGTGTCTGTCCCTGCTTTCACGGGTCACGTGAGCTGCACTTAGTTGGACTTGCCCTGGCCATAATGACAGAGTTCCAGTCAGAGAGTGGCAGGCTCCGTCAGTCAGGAGTTCACAGTGAAGCCAGCAGAGGCCCAGCTGCTTAATCCTCTTCTTTGTTCTAGAAGTGATTTTCACTTGCCCACCTTCCTTGTTTGTGGCTAGACTCTAGGACAGTGGCTCTCAATCTTCCCAGTGCTTCGACCCTTTAATACAGTTCCTCATGATATGATGATGACCCCCCCACACCATAAAATTATTTTCGTTGCTACTTTGTAACGGTAATTTTGTTACTGTTACGAATCCCAAGTATCAGATATTTCCGATGGTCTTGGGCCATCCTGTGAAAAGATCATTTGACACCAAAGGTTGAGGACCACTGCTTGAAAGGCTCAGTAAAGCTTGCCCCACGCTTTCCCGGGTTCTCCAGCAGAATCCTGGGAGCCATTGGTTCTGATGCAGCCTCCCAGAAGTTCTCAATCACATAAGGTCAACCTGCAGCGAGGGGGCCCGGATTTATCACGGCAAGCTGGAGTCTAGCACTCAGCTGCGCATACACTCTGCCACCTTGTGTAACACATCTTCCCACGATTTCTCCCTTCTACCTATGAACCCGAGGGACAGCTAGGGGCCCGAGCCTGGGGCCCGCGTCTGTCTCGGCAGTACCGTCCAGTGGCAAATGGCTGGAGGTAGGTATTGCCCTTTCCCCCTTGGGCTGCAGATCTCCAGAAAAAGCTCAGTCCCTGCCCAGTTAGTAAAAATGGAGGTGACATAGAGGTCCACGTGGGTAGAAGCCTTGGGTAGATGGTTCTCAGGGCCATCAAAAGCCAGCAGCTGTTTGGCTCTGCTCCCCAACTGGAGTCCTCTCTCTCTCTCTCTCTCTCTCTCTCTCTCTCTCTCTCTCTCTCTCTCTCTCTCTCTCTGTCTCTCTCTCTCTCTCTCTCTCTCTCTCTCTCTCTCTCTCTCTCTCTCTCTCCTCTCTCTCTCTCCCTCTCTCTCTCTCCCTCTCTCTCCTTCCCCAGACCAGTAGTTGGCTGGCTGGAGCTCCCGGCCCTTCTGATAGCTATCCTCCAATAGCAGCAGAGGATCTGGCCCCTAGGTGTCTCCCAATGGTCTTGTTTTGAATTAAGCCAACTGTGCTCAGGTCCAGAGCTCCCGGTACAGAGCTCCGAGGCCCATGGACTGACTCCCAGGAACCCAGTACTGACAATGAGTTCATAGCTGTTAGGAAGGTCTCCCTTTAAAATACTTGGGTTTTGTCTAGAAAGGGTTTCACTGGGAAGCCCTAACTGACCTGGAAGTCACTATATAAACCAGACTGGACTCTAACTTACAGAAACCAGCCTACCTTTATTGCTGGGTGCTGGGATTAAAGTCCTGCCCCATCACAACCAGCCTCTCCCTTTTAAATAGATTCAACTTATCAAAATAAGTTGTCTATTTATTTTTAATGATTTGTTTATTTTTTGTATATGAGTACACCATTGCTGTCCCCAAACACACCAAAAGAGGGCATATCAGACCCCATTGCAGGTGGTTGTGAGCCACCATGTCAATTGCTGGGAATTGAACTAAGGACCTCTAGCAGTGCTCTTAACTGCTGAGCCATCTCTCCAGCCCAAGTTGTCTATTTATTGAAAAACACTTTATAAAAGTAATTGGGGAGCTAGAATTGGTGACACACATCTTGGATCCCAGCCCTAGTCTTAAAACAAACAAACAAACAAGGGCTGGGGAGATAACTCAGTGGTTAAGAGCACTGACTGCTCTTCCAGAGGTCCTGCGTTCAATTCCCAGCAACCACATGGTGGCTCACAACCATCTGCAAAGGGGTCCGATGCCCTCTTCTGGTGTGTCTGAAGATAACAACAGTGTACTCGCATACATGAAATAAATAAATCTTTTAAAAAATAAAATCGGGGCTGGAGAGATGGCTCAGCAGGTAAGAGCACTGATTGTTCTTCCAAAGGTCCCGAGTTCAAATCCCAGCAACCACATGGTGACTCACAACCATCCATAAATGAGATATGATGCCTTCTTCTGATGTGTCTAAAGACAGCTACAGTGTACTTACATATAATAAAAAATAAATCTTAAAAAAAATAAAAATTAAGAAAGGATTAATTTTTAAAAAACAAAAAATTGAGTCCAGGAATAGAGTCATGTGCCTTTAATTCCAGCACTTGGGAGGCAGAGGCAGGTGGATCTCTGAGTTTGAGGTCAGCCTGGTCTACAGAGTGAGTTCCAGACAGCCAGAGATCTGAAACGAGACCCTGCCTCAAAAAAACAAAACAAAACAAAACAAAAAACCAAAAATTCCAACCAAACAAAAAGTAATGGGACACACAGTTATTGGATATGGGTTTAAATTCTCTTCCACTCCCACAGGGTCTCAGCCTGGACTGACCAGACACTGACCTTGGCGAGCCCAGGTGCCGGACGGGGCACAGAGGTGGGCACGGCCTCCCCCGGTGTGCCTGGCGTGGGAGTCGGGTCTGCGGAACAGGACTTGCAGCGGAGATTGGTCCTGTTGGAGTGAAGCAGGGGGAAAGCTTACTGGCTCGGAGAAACATCGGGGTGGGTGGGTCCTTGGGTCCCTGGCTACTGTTCCCACCTGGTGCTCCCTCACTCACCCTGGCCGGGCGGCTGTCGGGAAGTGGCAGCGCCAGTGGAAGGCGGCGGCACAGTGTACGCACCGCAGCACGTCCGTGCCGTCACCGCACACACCGCATCTCGCGCTTGGTGCTGGACCCTGCAGGGGCAACATGGGCGGCCACCTGGCCTGTGTCCTGCTCACCCTACACCCGACCTGCCCCGGGTTAACTGGGAAACCTCATGGTTTCAAGGCACGTGAGCCGTGAGCGGGGCTGCAAGCTCTGAGGCCTTGATGTCCCGAGGGGGCAGGGGTGACCTTAAGAAATCTGCTTTCCATAGGCCCAGTCCATCCTGGGAGTCCAGCTCTGATCCCACCAATTATAGGATTCCAGAAGAGCTTTGGAGGAGGGAGGGGGGGTGGCTGGGAGCGAGGGGGGGGCAGTGAGCGGGATGTAAAATGAATAAGTAAATAAAATAAAATAAAATTGGGCTGGAGAGATGGCTCAGCGGTATAGAGCACTGACTGCTCTTCCAGAGGTCCTGAATTCAATTCCCAGCAACCACATGATGGCTCATAACCATCTGTAATGGGATCTGATGCCCTCTTCTGGTGTGTCTGAAGACAGTTACAATGTACTTATATACATAAAATAAATAAATAAATAAATCTTTTTTAAAAATTAAATTAAATTAAAAGGGGGTCCAAAAAAAGAAAAAAGAAAGGTAACCAACAGAAGTGGACAGGGTCTGGGGGATTCTGAGATGTTCCTTGTCCTGCCTCATGATGGGGGAGGATGTATTATCTGGATAACCAAGCTAAGCCCGTCTGTCTGTCTGTCTGCCTTCCCTTCTTCCCTTCTTTCTAGATAATTCACTATTTATTTGTGGTAGTATGCGTGGAGGCCAGAGGACCACTTGCAGACCAAGTCTCTCTCTCCACCATGTGAGTCTTGGGACTCCATCTCAGTTCACTGGCTGAGCCATCTCAAAGGCCCAGCTGGATTTTTGGGAACATCAGAATTGGGTGCCAGGGCTGAGATCTATGCAGGGCCACCTCCCTCCCCGAGGTGCTCTCCCCATGGCCCTTGTGCCTACTATTATCCAAACAAGTGTCTCTTGGCAGAGCCCTCCCCTGACCCCAGGAATGCCCGTCTAATTCCTAGCCCCTGGGAATCCACCAGAGGTCCTGGTTTGGGCTTACAACTATCCTGTAGGTTCAGAGCTTCCAGGAGATAGCCCCCAGGCCCTAGAGTCCCCCTCAACTCACCGTCTGCCTCTCAGTCCCAGCACTCAGTAGAGGGCATATTGCTGAAGGCTCCAGCAGAGGAGCTGCAGGGGGTGTGGCCAGCAGGTTCACATATGTGACAGCAGTATCAGAGCTGGCTGCGAGCTCCCTGGATGGGCCCCTGGTTTTCTCTGAAGCTGGCCTCAGTCCCAGGAGGATCTGGAATCCAAGGGTCAGCACTCAGGGGCCACAGGGCACTGCTCAGCATCACCTAGGAGTCAGGACTGGGCTGCTGTGGTGGGTCTGAAGTCGGGAAGGCTTATTCCAGGCTTAAGAAATGGCTCAGTGGCTAAGTGCACTGGCTGCTCTTTTCAAAGGACCCGGGTTCAAGTCCCAGCACCTACATGACAGCTCAACAACTGTCTGTAGTACCAGTTCTAGGGGATCTGATACCTTCACACAGATATACATGCAGACAAAACACCAATACACATAAAATAAAAATAAAATAAAATAAAATGAAGAAAACAGGGCTGAAGAGACCGCGCAGTGGTTAAGAGCACTGATTGTTCTTCTGAAGGTCTGGAGTTCAATTCCCAGCAACCACATGGTGGCTCACAACCATCCCTAATGAGATCTGACACCCTCTTCTGGCTCGTAGGTATCCATGAAGATAGAGCACTCAATGTAAAATAAATAAATTAACCAGAAAGGCTACTCAGGCCGGAAGAGAACATGGTGCTAAAGCCAGAGCATGCAGGACTCACAGGAGAAGCCAGGAGATAGGATGGTAGAGAGACAGAGAGAAGGAAAGGGGTGACCCAATATGGGCATACCGGGGTCTCTGCAGGGGGCTCCAGTGGTCTGGACTCCTGAGGCTGGGACAGGTTCTGCTGTGCTCTGCCCTGGAGGCAGCAGGAGCATCTCCAGAGGCCACTGTGCAGGAGGTCACTAGTCACAGGCATGCTGGACAAAGCAGAGACCATAGGACACCCCCCCCACCCCCCTCCAAACTGCATGGCAGGGATGACTTGAGGACCCTCTGTGTCACCTTGCTCATTCACAGATGGGAAGCCAAACCGGGGAATAAAATAGTCAGGTACCATCAGGGAAGTTCAGTAGGATATGGGCTATTCACTCCTGGAAGGTGGCTCTGGGCAGACGGACAGGATCCCTAAAGTGCTTTGCTGCTAATTTTTTTTTTTTTTAATGCTTTAACAATATTTCTGGGGCAGAAGGCCGGAGGTAACACTGCCTGTCAATTTCAGAATTCAGGAGTCAGAGGCAGCATTCTTTTTTTGGGGGGAGTGGGGGGGTTCGAGACAGGGTTTCTCTGTGTAGCCTTGGCTGTCCTGGAACTCACTCTGTAGACCAGGCCAACCTCGAACTCAGAACTTAGAAATCTGCCTGCAGAGGCAGCATTCTTACAAGTTTGAGGCCAGCCTGAGCTATATCGTGAGTGCTTGGCCAGCCTGAGCTACATAGTAACTTCCCAGCAGGTTAGGGTTATATAGTGAGAGCTTGTCTCAAAGTAAACACAACCAAAAGCAAAATTTTCTAGAGTGAAGGACATGGGGAGGGCAGTGAGGAAGTGGATCCGTTGGTACAAGGTACGGAGCCAGGCATGTATGAAAATGTCCCAGTGAAAGCCACTACTTGTTATATCAGCTTAACATTTTAAAAATTTATTTCCACAGTGCTTCTGATCTTTTCTGTCATTTTCTCTTTTTTTTTTTTTTTTTTTTTTCCGAG
>JADRCD010227635.1:0-16665 GCA_019843815.1 Montemys delectorum
TCAAACAGATCTTTACTTGCTTAGTTAGAGTTACACCAAGGTATTTTATATTATTTGTGACTATTGTGAAGGGTATTGTTTCCCTAATTTCTTTCTCAGCCCGTTTATTCTTTGTGTAGAGGAAGGCCTCTGATTTGCTTGAGATAATTTTATATCCAGCTACTTTGCTGAAGTTGTTTATCAGGTTTAGGAGCTCTCTGGTGGAATTTTTAGAGTCACTTTAAGTGTACTATCATATCATCAGTATATAGTGATAATTTGTCTTCTTCCTTTCCAATTTGTATCCCTTTGATCTCCTTTTGTTGTCCTGCTCTGGCTAGGACTTCAAGTATAAGATTGAATAAGTAGGGAGAGAGTGGGCAGCCTTTTCTAGTTCCTGATTTTAGTGGGATTGCTTCAAGTTTGTCTCCATTTAGTTTGATGTTGGCTACTGGTTTTTCTGTATATTGCTTTTACTATGTTTATGTATGGGCCTTGAATTCCTGATCTTTCCAAGACTTTTATTATGAAAGGATGTTGGATTTTTCAAATGCTTTCTCAGTAGCTAATGAGATGATCACATGTTTTTTATTTTTTTTTTCCCTTTGAGTCTGTTTATATAGTGAATTACGTTGATGGATTTCTGGATATTGAACCATCCCTGCATCCCTAGGATGAAGTCTATTTGATCGTGGTGTATGATCATTTTGATGTGTTCTTTGATTCGGTTTGCAAGAATTTTATTGAATATTTTTGCATCGATGTTCATAAGGGAAATTTGTCTGATGTTTTCTGTCTTTGTTAGGTCTTTGTGTGGTTTAGGTATAAGAGTAATTGTGGTTTCATAGAATGAATTGGGTAGAGTACATTCTGTTTCTATTTTGTGGAATAGTTTGAAGAGTATTGGTATTAGATCTTCTTTGAAGGTTGGATAAAACTCTGCACTAAACCCATCTGGTCCTGGGCTTTTTTTGGTTGGGAGACTATTAATGACTGTTTCTATTTCATTAGCATATATGGGACTGTTTAGATCGTTGATTTGGTCTTGATTTAACTTTGGTACCTGGTATCTGTCTAGAAAATTGTCCATTTCATCCAGGTTTTCCAGTTTTGTTGAGTATAGGCTTTGTAGTAGGCTCTCATGATTTTTTGGATTTCCTCAGTGTCTGTTGTTATGTCTCCCTTTTCATTTCTGATCTTGTTAATTAGGATACTGTCTCTGTGACCTCTAGTTAGTCTGGCTAAGGGTTTATCTATTTTGTTTATTTTCTCAAAGAGCCAGCTCCTGGTTTGGTTGATTCTTTGTATAGTTCTTTTTGTTTCTATTTGGTTGATTTCAGCCCTGAGTTTGATTATTTCCTGCCTCGGGTGAATTTGCTTCTTTTTGTTCTAGAGCTTTCAGGTGTGCTGTCAAATTGTTGGTATATGCGTGCTCCAGTTTCTTTTTGGAGGTACTTAAAGCTATTGGTTTATGCAGATGGATCCATATGTTCAGTAGACATTCTTTAAAAATGATGTTGTTATCCCGTTATATCTGTAGTAATTTCATAAAGTCTACAAACAAATTCTCCTCTTCATTTGATTAACTATTGTCAAACTGTAATTGTTAAAGGTGATATGGAAATCCAATAAAGCAGACAGGCATCTCCAGAACCAAAAATGTTCTGTTAATCAGAACAAATGTAATGCCCAGTCTCACCACGGATGTGGAAACTGTTTGCATATGGTACGAGGTACTTGAGGGTGAATAGGGGGACTCTTGAGACATAAGACTCTACCTAGAGGTCAGGTCCTCTGCAGCCTCAAAGTGATATATATATATATATATATATATATATATATATTTTCCAAAGGGGTTTATTCATTTTCTCATCAGGAACCGAGTAGCCCACAGGTGTTAACAATGAAGTCAGCTTCTCTGTCCAGGGTTTCTCCTTTTCTCCTGAGATTTTATCATTAACCCTTGGACTATTATAACTGTATATTGTATTATCTCTTACCAATTCATTTGTTCTGCATAACTCAGAAATCTCATAACTCACATGCTATGTGCCAAAATGAGGCTAGATTAAAAATCTTCTTTCTAGAATTTCATAATGGAGAGAAGATGTGCTCAGAGATTCAGGCATGAAATTCTTCATCATATTTTTGAATGGTATGTTGATGTTTTCAACTATAAATCTCTCATATTGTTCTTTCTTGTCCAAAATCCTTGTATATTTTTTTCATTTCTATGAAATTCCTTTTTATTTTCTCATTTAGTGGGTAGCCACATGTTTCTTTTTCCTACATATTCTAAAAGAACAAACTGAGAAACTCCCCATGTCATCATAATTATTCTAGATAGTGACATGGCAGAATGCTTAAAAGTATGTTGGGTTTTTTCAAAATCACATTATCATTTATTCTTAAGCACAAAACCCATGCATTATTCAATTTACCAATTAATTACACATCACTATTGTTCTCTATCATCTCTATCTTTATAACTATAATTTATTTCTAATAGAAGACAAGACATAGAATTTATGATAAACCTTTTCAAAACCTAGATGAATGAAGAAATTCTAAGATAATGCATAGCAATGCATAAAGAAGTGGACAAGCTATCACTGAGTATTCCTGACAATGGCTACTTCAAAAGTGGCCATAGACTTATACATACAATATAAAAAAGAAACTTATAAACAAAGATTTATTTATTTTATGTAGGTGACGATACTGTAGCTATCTTCAGATACACAAGAAGAGGGAATTGGATCTGATTACAGATGGATGTGATCCACCACGTGTTTGCTGGGAACTGAACTCAGGAACACTAGAAAGAGCAGTAAGTACTCCTTTTTTATTGATTATTTTATTTATTTACACTTCAAATGTTGTTCCCCTTCCAAGTTTCCCCTAAGCAAATCACCCCATCCCATCACTCCTCCCCCTTCACTTCACTGCCCTAGAATCCCCCTACACTGGGACATTGAGGCTCCACAGGACAAAAGGTCTTCCCCTGCATTAATTCCAGATAAGGCCATCCCTTTTTACATAAGCAGCTAGAGCCATGGATCCCTCCATGTGTACTTTTTGGTTGGTAGTTTAGTCCCTGGGAGCTCCAGAGGGTGCAGTTAGTTGATATTGTTCTTCCTATGTGGTTGCAATCCCCTTCATCTCCTTCAGTCCTTCCCCTAACTCTTCCATTGGGGTCCCTGTGCTCAGAGTAATGGTTTGTTGCAAGCATCCACATTTTTATTAGTTAGGATCTGGCAGAGACTCTCAGGGGATAGCTACAACAGGCAGTGGATAGGCAAGGCCCCAGGTTGAGGGATGGGGACACCTACCCTTCCCAAAAATTTTAACCCAGAATAGCTCCTCTCTCAAGGAAATGCAGGGACAATGCAGGAAATGCAGAGACTGAAGGAAAGGTTATCCAATGATCACTCCACCTAGGGATCCATCCCATCTGAGGACACCAAACCCAGACGCAATTGCAAATGCCAAGAAGTGCTTGTTGACAGTACGTGCCTTAAATGCTGAGCCATCTCTCCAGCCCCACAATAAAGTTTTTTTTTTAAAAAAGAATTTTTGACCTGGCAGAATTCTTGACTCCCAATTATTCTTCTTCTTATGAAATTCCTAAGTATTATGAGTCTATATCAAAAGTTGAGAGTTGTAAAGCCAATGATTCTATGAAGGAGACATATCAGCCATTTTTACTAGGGTATGCAGGACTTATCATAAGTAATGAGGCCTTTAAGGTGGGATAGTGGGTAAGAGAGATATAAGGAGAAATTAAGAGAGCTAGTTTCAAACATCCCAGGGCTCTTCCCCATAGTGTCAGATTTGGAAAATCAAAATGAATCTCTTAATATATCTAAGAGTTTAGTACTAAAGAATGCTTAATTATGAATACTTCAACAGGTATATCATGTTTAATAAGGAATGCATTTTATAATCACTCATGGGGCTTCATAAATATGCACTTTACTTGGCAATCATAGATACTTTAACTCAAGGGATATTATACAAGATCAACGCTCATGGGCTTTCAAACACACAGTCGATTGAATAAAGAACCATTGGTCTATCGAATCAAGTGTATTAATTATACTCAATGGCATTCTAAATTCACTAAATTAGTAACAAGCCATTTGCTGTGTAATGTTCTGCACATCTCATTTTCTCTCAAATACAATTTTTTTCTCTCTTAAACTTTTTAAATTGGAGTGATTCCTGACCCAATAGACAGTGCTATTTCTCTTGCTCTTTTTAGTTTTTTTAAGCAATGTTTTAATAAATTCTTTAAGAATTTTATACAATGTACTTGGAACATAACATACTCTCTGAATTCCTCTCATACTCTAAATACCCTCTTGTTTGTTCCAACCAAATTAGAGGCTTTTCTTTTTCTATCCCATTGTGTCCCACTTCTCTTGCCAAACTACTCCAAAGAGTGAATGGACACTGATCACTGGTATTCGTTTTTTGACCTACTAGGTGGTTACAACATTAATGAAAATTGACTCTTTCTCTCCCATAGGCTATTGAATGTCAACAGCTCCTCAGCTACTGCTGAGATATACTGTCTACACTCCATCTGTTATGCTGACATGCTGTTATGCCTGCTGCGACTTCATATACGTAACTGTATTGTTGTGTCTGGAAAACACTCTCTCCTGGATATTATCCCCACAAAGATTCATAATTCTTTAGAGAAGCATGTGATATATATGTCCTATTTAAGGCTGAGCACTCTACAGTGTTTTAAGCATATACATACATATATATGTATTCATGTATATATATATATATATGTATATGTATATACATATATATATCACATTTATATGAGTGCAAATGGTCTGCAGAGTGCAGAGTCCACTAGAGAGTACTAGATGTCCTTGTCCTGAAGATACAGGCAGTTGTGAGTAGCTCAACAGTGCTAGAAACCAAACTTGAATCTTTCTGATGGTCCTTGTGATCTTCACACATAGCAGACTGATTAGCTTCCAGAGGCAAGAAGGCAGTTTGGGTTAACAGGACTCAGTAGCCAGCACTGGTTTACACTTCTGGAGATTGTTCCTGTGTGGTTTATTTTAGATATATTAAGTTTAGCAAAGTTTAGTGAAAAGTATTCTGGTGATAGTTCATTCAAAAAAACATGCACAACAGAGTATACATGAATCAACTTGAGGAACAAATATAAATAAGGCATAAAGTTATCAAAATTTTTTGTAAAATCTATAAGTACATGTTCTATTTTTGAATAAGAAGAATAATCTTATAAGTGTCTGCTGGTGAAGTCTCTAGACACACAGATTGATCAAGGTCACCAAACTAGAAAGTACTTTTGCTTAAGACTTCTGGAAATGTAACAGTGTTACATTTCTTTCCTTAAAAGAATGTGAAATTACCATTCTAGATTCCCTTAGTGCATATGTGTAGCACAAAGATCTCTATGGTCCTTATAGATTCTCTGGGACATTAGTAAATACCCTTAATATCTCAGCCATCTTTATAGCTTCATAATTTCCTCTGTTGACATCTAGTATACTATGTTATAAAAGTCTCAGTAGTATAAAGTAAGCAAGTATACAAATCAGTAACTTCAGGAGAAAAAAAGATATCAAGAAAATGGAGCAGTAAGGAGGGCAGGACAGGAAGAAGGAAGAAAGGGAGGAAGGGAGTGAAGAAGGAGACAAGGAAGTAAAAAAGAAGAAAGAAAGGAAGAGACAAAAATGGAGAAAGGCTGTAAAAGAATGGAGGTGAGTGAATGGATCCAAGGAGAGGAAACAAGAAAGTATGGGAAAATATTTTAAATTCTTAAGAGAGGAAAGTAGGGAAACAAATGAATAAGAATGGGAATCCAACTAAGCAAAGGAGAACCAACTGAAGAAAATGAAACTGTCATATTTCAACTAATGGTGTGCTGAAGTTTAACCCATAAGAGGACAACCTTGTTTTCCCACCACTTGAGATTTACATCTTGTAGTCTTACAAACAGAAGTGACATATTTTTTTTCATCAGCCTGTTTACATTACTGTTTTAGGAGAGATCAACAATGGTGTGAATGCGAAGTTTGTGGATTGGCAGTCCAAAGCATAAAGTAGAAAGTTTTAGCAGGTGAAGTTCTTTGAGTCCCTGGTGAGCTGTTCTGAAAGTGAAAGTTTCACAACAAGGAAGGTTTTTGTTTGTTTGTTTGTTTGTTTGTTTGTTTTATGTGTCTGCTTCAACATTCATCTAGGTAGTGTTATCTGTTGGGCAATTTTTCATGATTGTCAAACAGATGGGTGAAAAACAAGAATTGAAAAGGATCAGCACAATGAAGACTCATCTGCCATCTCTTGATATTTCCAGTGGGTTTTAGTTAAATATCTAAACATTGTCACCTGTGAGGTATGGACCATGAACAGAACCTATAGCTCATGTATTTAGTCTGCAGTTAGTGGTCCTGAGTTAGTGGAGTTAGTGTTATTTCCGTGAGTGGGGAGGTCATGGATCTGTTAGTAGGTAGAGACTTGTTGAAGGAAGTAAATCATGGAAGTCAGTCATTGAGAGCTTATAACATGATTCCACTTCTAGGTATCTTTCAATTTCTATAAGCCAATATAGAACTCTTTGCTCTATAGCTTATTTTTGAGTCATTGAGTCCTATTGTAGCAATACAATAGTAATAAACCACCTCACATATATTCATGAATTAATATAAGAAACAATTCACACAAATATATATACATGAACACATATGCACACAAGTATGTAGTCACACCCACATGGCCCTTGTCAGCTCTACATCTAGACCAAGCTAATGAAACCATATTGAGAAAACCTTTCTAAACCAATCTAATATGGTTTTTCAGGTGAAAAAAAAAGAATGACTCTAGGTTTCTTAATGACTCTAGGTTTTACAGACATATGATGATAATCTGAAACATTTTTAGAACTGATTTTATTCCTTTAAAATTGGGCTTTCAATGTTAGTCAACAGAAGTATTATGCTTCACTGAAAAGGCAGTTGTAATTCATACAGAAAAATTTGCTACTCTCTATGAGAATGACACTAATATTAGTAAAAGCAAGAAAAACAAAATCCACTGCTCTGAAATTTAACAAAGTCTTTGTATACATTCTTAGTTGGACTAATGCATGCAGTTATTTTTATTTTTGTTCTTCATTTATTCTTGCTATTTCCTGAAAATCATAATATGCTTTGTTTTCAATAGCACACTGAGTTGTTTAGTGTAACCATATGTGTATAGTAGTGGAGCCATCCATTTGAGCAAGGCTACATCTAAAAGAAAAAAATGACCCACTTTACCCATGCAGCCATCAACTACCAATTGTTCTTCAGTCAGGGCTGAGTCCTCCAGGAGGTCTCCCACTTTCATCCCAGAAAAAAAAACCTGAAATTGGAAAAAAGTTGTATTGTGGTAGTCCTGAGGGGAGTTCACAAATAAAAATATCTTGTATAAACATATAAAGCTCCAAAAGAATGAATTAAAATTTACTGTATAGGGTTAAATTATTAATTAAAACTCACTAATAATATAGTGACTAGTGTTTATATAGAAATATATGTTAAGAGCTAATTACATAAAATTGGATACATACATATATAAATGATATTATAGAATTCCAAACATATAACTATTAAGCACATTCTACATTTATAAATATGTATATCATTATTTTAAGGTAATGAATTTCAATCTAATATTTTTGATCTGTATGGACAATTGTACATTTCAGGAAGTGAACATTTTAAGTTAAAATTTGTCCTTAGACAAACTTTAGACTTACACAGTGAGATAGAGGGAACATTGAGAAGGGAAAATTACTATGAACTACATTACAAATTATGAAAATGGAAGCATAGGATAAGTTAAACCAAGTTCACATTTTAAGTGAAGATGGAGAGTTCTAGGTTTAGAGGATTATCTAGCCTCAACCTAAAATACACTAAATACAAAAGAAATAAAAATGTACATTAAATACACAAGTGGGGTAAAAGAATCCCAGGCATCCCCAGACAGAAAAAGAGCTTGAGGGGAAGTCCAAGACTTACAGTGGAATATAATATACCAATAATAACCAATTCTCTGACATCCTCTTTGAAACTTCAGATCTTCAAAGGAGATACTGTTGAAGACCAGTATCTTGGAGCAGAATCCACTAGAAACAAACTCTAACTTTCGACTGTACATGCTGGGAATATATTAAATCATCTCCACAAACATGATAGAGCTCAGATCCCAGATCAGAAAAGGAAAGAGAAGTATTCGAATTTTAGTTCCAGAAAAGATCTGAGGTGTCTTTTAAGAGACAGAGGCAAAATTTAGAGCTTATCCCTACATGAAACAAACTTTACCAAATGTGACTACTTTATGGCTAAAAGAATAATAACCCTACAGAAAACATTGAATTATAATTATAATTTCTGTGTAAATAAAAATATGCATTTAAATTAAATTCAATGTTTTGTAGTAAATTTATTGATTATTCATGATATATTTTGATACTCATTAAGAATCAGATAATGTCTTCCATTTCTACAATATTTCTGAGACCTCAGACAGGTAGTATCCAGGCCCACTATCTGATCCAGTAAAATGCTAAACTGATTTTTTCACTTATACTTGGCTTTCCTAAACATCTCATAAAATAGAATCAATATGCTTACAATATATGTTTAACTATGTTTGTAATTTACTGCATGTTTTATGACACAAAATATACTAAGCAGAAAGAAACCAAGGAGAATGAAAGCAAATGAGAGTCACACAGAGAAAGACAGACACATACACAAAAAGAGAGAGAGACAGAAAGAGACGGACACACACACACACATACACACACACACACACACACAGAGAGAGAGAGAGACATGCTCACAGAGAATCAAATAAGAGGATGGGAGACTAATACAGAAAAGAGGAAAAGAGGCGAGAAGAGAGCAAGGAGAAGAGAAAGGAGGGAAATAGAGGAGAGAGGACAGAAGATGGAATTGAAGGGAAGAGAAGGGAAAATGGAAAGAAATGACAAGGAGGGGCAGAAAGGGATAGAAAAAGAAACAGGAAAAAAGCCAATGTTCCATATCTGTGAAGAGACACCATGAGCCATAGAAACTGGAGCTTGCTTACAGTTTCAGAGTAAATCTCCATCATGGTGGGAAAGCAGGAGAGAAAGCAGGCAGACATCGCAGCGGAGAGGTTTTCAAATGCAGCAGAAAGAGTATGGTGCTATGCCCGAGCTGAGCTTTGGAAACCCCTAAAACACACCCCTAACGACACACTTCTTCCAACAGAGCCATGCCTCTAAGTACCTTTTAAGTAGCCCCGCTCTAGAATGGCCACGCATTCAAATACACAAGGCTACAGGGCTCACTCGCTTATAACCACCACTAAAAACAAAATAAGTAAATGAATGAAAAGTAAATAAATAATTCTAAACCAGTGAAAAGAAAGAAAATGCAGTATAGCTTGTTGAGGAAAAGAGTTTATCCTAGTTAATGATCATGCAAATATATACAAAGCATTAGGTGATGTCAGGATATTTTCTTTTTTTTTAATTAATTTTTTATTACATACTTTCTTTATTTACATATCATATGATTTCACCTTTCCCAGCTTCCGATCCAAGACAAAAAACAAACAAACAAAAAAGAAAAAAAAAACCAACAAAACAAAACAAGACAAAAAACCCGCCAAAACAACAAGAACAAACCCCTGTTGCCTCCCCTCTTCCCCTGCTTGCCACCCCACCCTCTCCCACTTATTGGCCCTGGCATTCCCCTACACTGGGGCACAGAACCTTCACAAGGCCAAGGGCCTCTCCTCCCATTGATGATCGACTTTGCAATCCTCTACTATACACATGCTGCCAGAGCAATCAGTCCCACCATGTAGAGTCCTTGGCTGGTGGTTTAGTCCCTGGGAGCTCTGAGGGTACCGGTTAGTTCATATTGTTGTTTGTCCTAAGGGGCTGCAAACCCTTCAGCTCCTTGGGTCCTTTCTCTAACTCCCTGTACTCAGTTCAGAACACGATTGTGATTGGGAAAAAAACTTGCTTAAGAAAGTGACATTTGATTGAGACTGATAATTGATTTTTTTTTTAGATATTTTCTTTATTTACATGTAAATTTCTCCTTTCCCAGTTTCTCCTCCAAAAAACAAACAAATAAACAAAAACAACCAGAACAAACCCCTGTTGCCTCCCCCCCTCCCTATGCCTGCCACCCCACCCTCTCCCACTTATTGGCCCTGGCAATCCCCTACACTGGGGCACAGAACCTTCACAAGGCCGAGGTCCTCTCCTCCTATTGATGACCGAATTTGCAATCCTCTACTATACACATGCTGCCAGAACAATCAGTCCCATCATGTATAGTCCTTGGTTAGTGGTTGGGTCTCTGGGAGCTCTGGGGTACTAGTTAGTTCATATTGTTGTTCATTCTAAGGGGCTGCAAACCCTTCAACTCCATAGGTCCTTTCTCTAACTCCTTCATTGGGGACTGACTAATACAGATGTAGAGGCTCACAGCCATCCATTGAACTGAGTACACGGTCCCCAATAGTTGATTTTTAAAAAGGCAGGTTATTTAAAATAGATGGATCAATATGTGACCTCCAACAGGAGAGAACCTATTTAGTACATGTGAATATTATGAGAGGAAAAAGAAGAGTTAGTGATAGGCCATAAAAAAAGC
Organism: Montemys delectorum; assembly: GCA_019843815.1. Lineage (NCBI taxonomy): Eukaryota > Metazoa > Chordata > Mammalia > Rodentia > Muridae > Montemys > Montemys delectorum. The sequence goes on from JADRCD010227635.1 coordinate 10,677, forward strand.
AAGGATCAGATCAATGAGAATGTTGTTAAGCAGAATTAAAGATATTGAGTCTATTTTAAGACCCACAAATTCTATTTAAGTTGTTTTTGCTCTGAAAAATTCCCTCTAGCTGCAGGTAACTTACTCTTTTAAAATTTATTTAGTGTACCTATAAAACATTTTCAAAGTAGAGAAAGAGCACATTTTATGTCACCTGCTTTGGGCTTGTACACTATGATGATGTCAGGGTAATTTTTAAGCATTTTATTAACTTATTAATTGTATTGTTGCTTTGTATATACATAAGTATATACCATATAAGTCAGAGGATAAATTGAGGAATTCAATTCCCTTCTTCCCTTCTGGTGTGTTTCATAGATCACAACTCAGTTAAACAGTATTGGCACCAAATACTCACCTACTTAGTCAACTTTCAATCTGAAGTAATTTTAAAAGTTAACTCCTTTAAAATTAATATGCCATTCGGCCAGCAGAAAGAATGAAAATAGGCAACCTCAGGAAATAGGAGATTGGGGGAACCTTTCAGAATACACCAGAGACCTGGGAGGTAAGAGACTCTCAGGAATCAAAGGGAGGAACCTTAGATGAAATGCCCAACAGTAGGGAAAGGAAAATTACAGAGCCCACCTCCCGCAGGGAGACAGGGCATCAAGTGAGAGATAGGGTTGCCATCCCACAGTCACATCTCTGACCCATAATTGTTCCTGTCTGAAAGAAATTCAGGCATGGAAATGGAGAGGAGCCTGAGGAAAAGAAGGTCCAGCAACAGGCCCAAGTGGGACTCAGCTCAATGGGAGGTCCCAAGGCCTCACACTATTACTGAAGCTATAGAGCAATCACAAAAAACGGGCCTATCATGACTGCCCTCCCTAAAGACCCAACAAGCAGCTGAAAGAATCAGATGCAGATATTTGCACCCAACCAGTGGACAGAAGCATCTGACCCCTGTTGTTGAATTAGGGAAGGCTGAAAGAAGCTAAGGAGAAAGGTGATCCTATAGGAGGAACAGTAGTCTTAATTAATCTGGACCCCTAAGATCTCTCAAACACTGGATCACCAACCAGGCAGCATACACCAGCTGATACGAGGCCCCCAACACACATACAGCAGAGAACTGCCGGGTCTTTATTCAATCAGAGATGATGCCCCTAACCCTAAAGAGACTGGAGGCCCCAGGGAGTTTAGAGGTCAGATGCAGTGGAGGCTGGGGGCATCCACATGGAGACAGAGGAGTGGGGAGCAGTCTGAGGGTGGATTGGGGGGAAAATGGAATATGGAATGTGAAAGCAAATTAATTTATAAAATAAAAAAATTAATATGCCTACTCACACAGTCACTGCCTTACTACCTTTAGATCGAGATGTAGAACTCTGAACTCCTCCCCCAGTGTGTCTGCCAGGATCCTGCCATGCTTCTTGCCATGATGGTAATGGACTAAACCTCTGAATCTGTAACCCAGCACCAAGTAAATGTTCATATATATATATATATATATATATATATATATATATATATATATATATACATTTGAGTGGAAACCTCAACTAATCATTGACATACTCTTTCAGTGTCCACACTGTTTATAAGTCCAAAGTCTTTAACTCTTAACTGTAAATCCTATAAAATTAAAGCAAATTATATACTACTTACACATAACAACACATAATAAACATCCCCATTCCAAAAGTGAGTGTGTTTTCTATTTCTTGGGAAAAAAACCCTTGTGACTCAAATCAACTTAGAGAAGAAAGGATCTATTACATCCTACAGCCTATAGTCCATCATCCAGGGAAGTCAGGGAATGACTCAAAACAGAAACCTGGAGGCAGGAACTGATGCTAAAGACACAGAGGCATGCTGTTTACTGGCTTGTTTCCTGTGGCTTGCTCACTCTACATTCTCATAGAACCCAGGACCACCATCCCAGGCATGGTGCCACCCACAATGGGCTTGGCCCTCTCATATTCATTAGTGATTAAGAAAATGCCCTACAGGTTTTCTACAGATCCATCTTCTTGAGGTATTATCTTAATTGAGATTCCCTCCTCTCAGATGCCAGCATTCGAGCAGACACAGTAACATGGGGTAAGTTTCAATTCTGATCACAAAAAAATTTCCCTTCCCCTCCCCTCTAGACACACAGCTCCAATTATACAGTCAAAATCAGTAGCAAAATGGAACTTAATTTGTAATACTCAACTTTAGAGCTAAATATGTAGGAATAACTTGAAAGGTAAGTGTCCTGCATTTTTTACTGGTTATTTTATTCATTTACATTTCAAATTTCAAACCCTTTCCTGATTCCCCTCCAAAAATTCCCCATCCCATCCCCCTGCCTCTGTGAAGATCCTCTCTCACTAGCCACCCACTATTCCCCCTCCCCATTCTAGCATCTCCTTGTGCTGGTGCATCCGGCCTCCACAGAACCAAGGCCCTTTCTTCCCATTGACCAAGCAATCCTCTGCTACATGTGTAGCTGAAGCCATGAGTCCCTTCATGCATACTCTTTGGTTGGTGGTTTAGTCCCTGTAGGCTCTGGGTGATATGGTTAGTTGATAATGTTGTTATTCCTATGGGGTTGCAAACTCCTTCAGCATCTTGAATCCTTCCCCTAACTCTTCCATTGGAGTCCCCAGGGTTCAGTCTGATGGGTGGCTATGAGTATCTGCATCTGAATAGGTCAGGTGCTAACAGAGACTCTCTGGGCTCCTGTCAGCAAGCACTTCTTAGCATCAGCAATAGTGTCAGTTCTGGATTAAAATTAAAATAGAAAATATGCCCCTTGTGAGTGCTTTTGGAAATTTAAGATTTAACTTGAGGTTTCGAGTTCTGTTCCTATGACTGAAAAAATATATTACTTGTGTATGGAGATAGAGTTCATTTGCCATTGAGATTGATTAAATGATCCGTTTGCCCTCCTCCCTCTACTAAGAAATTTCAATATATTCTTTAATCAATTTTATCATATGGATGCTTTGGATGTTTTCAGATCACTGCAATTTTCTGTCTTTTATCACTAAGATTAGTAAATCAAAAAAGGCAGCACTGAACTAGTCTGAACTCAGGTTCTATAAACAAATTAAAAAGAAGATGGTTAAAATTTGATGACTGGGCAACTTCAGACGAGGAAGAAAATGGTTTTAAGGACTGAATCATCTGATTCTCATTATGCTGTCATACATATGGTAATAAAGGGGAGGCTCATTTGTCCATAGTAAGCTCATATAGTTCTGCCTCTGTCTGAAATCCGGCATGAGTTGACTTAGGAATTCGCTCTTCCTTTCTTGTGTGATACACGCAGTGCTACAAATGAGTAAATTATAAAACCACTAATTCCACACTGCCTAGTAATATTGTATTCAATTTACTCAAGACAATTTGCAACATCTCTGCAATTCAGAGCTCTATAGAGAGAAATGCAAAAGAAAAGAAATGATAAAGGAAGAAAAAGAGAAAGGAAGGAAGAAAAACAAGCATAATTATATATAAGAAGTGATTCTATTTTATATTTAAATATCTTGAAATAGATTTGCTTATTCTATGTTTCTTAATTACACTTCATCCTAATTTCTGCTATATGTCCTCTAATTAAGACTTTGTATTGAATTATTTTCATACTTACTTTTTCATTATTATGTTGGTCGTAGTTTAGGTAACATTATTGGATATTTTCCTTATTGGCATTCTTTTGACATTTTTTAGGTGTTTAGCTCTTTTATTTCTAAAGAAAATACCTACTTAATTTTTCTTTGGAAATTGGATGACAAATTTTACTTGGATTCAGTGGTTATTTTATTCTTGCCAATAAGTTTTCAATTGTAAACATTTTTATATTGGAGACACTTCATATCTATTCTCCTCAGAGACCTAACATTGGAAAAAATTCAATAAAGTGCTTCCCAAGAGTCCACCTAATGTTAAGAAGAAAAATTTTAAGGCACAAACATTAAATTTTCTGCTTAGAGTAATATTAGTTTGCTTAAAAACCATAGAATACGTAAAAGAAAAATCTACAATATGGGAAACCACCTTTGTAGTTGTTGGTGAAGGGAGTGTAAGATTCCACAAAAATTAAAAAAGGTAATGCTGGGGTCATTGGTTGTCTTTCTGAATGTGAAATTAAAACATGGAAGCTAAAAACACCATACGGTTTAGACAGAAGGCTTAGGGAACCTGATCAAGAACTGATCTGGAAATCTTTCTAAGGACTAGGTTTCATAGTATCTAAAGGTGCTTTGCAAATTGACAAGGGAGCAAAAATATTAAGTGGTCCTCCCTGGCTATAGACACTATGATGACAAAAAAGAAAAAAGAAAAAGAGAGAAAGAGAGAGAGAGAACAACACAAGCAAACAAAACACAACAAAATGACCTATAGTATATGATAATAATATATCTGCAAGCTTACTTTCCAGTAAAATACAGCATGAGAGGCCTGCACCTTGTAAACTTCTATTTTTTCCTTGCACGCCACATTAAATGAAAATAATAGGGCAATGAGCATAATGTCAGATAAAAGAGGATACAGACAGCTCCTACCCTGAGCTCAATTCAATAGCTGGGAATTGAGAACAGAAAAGGGATTTTAACCGATGTTACTTATTTTCTATTCAGGACACATTTGCCCTTCAGATTTTCCCTGAAACACGTAGTGTTTTGGAACCTATGTATTCAAGTCATGTCTCCTTTCCCTATTCTCAGGTGCACAGAGGTGCTGCAGGCATCAAGGCCTTTACTTGTCTAAGTAAGTTATCCCTTGGAACTCCATGACAGAGAAGAGATTGTAAACCCAAGTTTTTGTAATGTTCGTGAAGAGTTCTAAGTTCCTATTCCACTGTAATTACCTATGAATGACCATCTAGGCTCCAGTTAAACATGTTTATTACAAAGAAAGAATTAGGTAATGATTGTCAGTCTCTTATTGTTTGTGGTAGTATGAATACTCATGGTTGATGGGAAGTGGTGCTATTAACAGCTGCGCCTTTCTTAGACTGAGTTGCAGTCTTGTTGGAGGAAGTGTGTACTGTGTTGAGTGCTTTGATGTCTCCTAGTGTTCAAGCCCAACCCAGTGTGGAAGAGAGCCCTCTCCTGGCTGATTGAAGAAAACAGTAGTCTCCTGGCTGTCTTCAGATCAGTACATTGAACTCTTAGCTTCTCCATCAAGCCTGCCTACATGCTTCCATACATCCCACCATGATGATAATGAACTGAGCCTCTTAAACTGTAAGCCAGTCCCAATTAAATATCATCCTCTATAAGAGTTGTCTTCAACAGGTGTATCAGTGTATCCTTAAATATGTAAACATATAATTTACATAATAAAACATAACCATATTCTAATCATTTCATAATCAGATTTTAACACAGTAGAGGAATACAAATACAATACTATTTGAATGTTAATATCTTATACTTAAATGTCTATATTCCTATTAAACTGTTTCTTGTGGTATGTTTATATTCACATTCTTCCACCTAGTACCTGTTTTGGTGGGAGAAGCTGTATTCTAAGTTCATAAAAAAGGTTATGGTAATTGATTCCTTGACACTGTGAATAATCATATATCTTATTGATCTTTTTAATTTTAAGTACAGACAATTACATGATTGTCAATTTCACTTTAAGCTGGTACCTTTCAAATAAATGTAGAGGTGGTCAGAACAAAGCATTGGTAAGGCTGGATTTCACATAATATTTCAGCATTCCTTCATCTGTAGGCTGCAGTAAGAACTATATTGTAGTGAAACCACACAAGAAATTTTTTTGCAGTAATTTAGAAGCAAATAGAATTCTTATAGCTCTTTCATATAGGAACTATTTATGCTAATAGATGCAAAATTTCAACCAAAGTAAATTGATGTATTTTATTCCTATCCAAGTCAGGAGCAAATTTTAAGAACAAAATATAATATTTGAACCAAGTAGATTTCCCACTTGGTGATGTGCTTGCTTTCTCACAGGTAAGGATATAAGGTCAAAGGACCAGAAT
>JADRCD010227635.1:24980-38618 GCA_019843815.1 Montemys delectorum
TATTTATATTTATATTTATATTTATATTTATATTTATATTTATATTTATATTCTTTCATGCCTTGTCTGTTGGATTTGTTCAAGAGAATAATTGCTAATATTTTTGGCTTTCTATAAATCTATTTCCTCTTCTTTCAATTAAACAGTTTAAATTTCTTAGAATAAAACTTTTAGAAATGAAAGTTTGTGTTGACTTCCTTCTCTTTAGTGGTTTGTGTGGTTCTAATTCCCTCTTAGATTTCCATCCTAGATTTTTGAAAAATTAACAATGATGAAACTTTCTTGAAATGTTACCTTCAGTTTTACCATTTTGCATCGTCAAAAAAAAAAAAAAAAAGTCTCATCTTACGGAATCTAAGCAATAGACATGAAAGAGACCAAGATATGTTATGCAAGTGGTCGTATGGAAATAATCATTTGGTTTACCCAAGATATGAAAGATAAGGTATTATGTAATGGCACAGACATTTGGGTCTTGATAAAGTTTCTGTTACTCATGTCCTTGATGCTCTCATTAATTTTGTAAGCCTTTGATATGCTTTCATACACACAGTATAAATGGTTCAGTTTATAAATACAAAAGGACAAATCCTTATGCAATCAGGATTATATTGAGTTATGTGAAATATAACCTTCTTAACATGTGACCTTTTCATCATGTTGTTAATATGAATCAGAACAGAAAAGAAGAAAGAAAAAGCTCTTTAAACTAAGAAAAAATCAAAAAGAAATTCAGGAAGACAGTGAGTTTCTTGTTCAAAGATAAGATTCTAGAAATTTTAAATAATGAATGTCAGAATCATTAAAGACAAAAACAAAAGACAATTCACCTAAGTTCATAGGAAAAGAGAAAACTCGCCTACTCTCTGTGTTCTGACATTTTTCTTATGCTGAGTCTATCATCTTCTGTCATAGTTTGGTCTATTATTAATGCAATCAAATAACTCCAACATATTTAAGTAGCACTCTTCAATTATTTCAAGCATAAAGCCAGGAAGATAAGATTTAATCTCACTTCTGCTTTCCAACAAACTCACTTCTGTGCTTTACAAACTATCTCGTGTTCTTTCTGATACAATTCTGAGTGTTAAAGAAAAGAAAATTAACTACTCCAGTTCTCTGTTCTGATTCATATGAAATATTAAATTTCATTTACAGGTGATAGAAATTGGAGATAATGAGTATTCCCACTCTTCCAGAGTGAGAGCAATATGTAGTAGCTATAGAATTGTGAGAAACAGTGACATGAAAGATCATATACTTTTATTTTTATAATTCATTCTCTCATCTATACTCCTCTTGGTAGCTCTTCTTTTTACGTACAGTGGCACATGTCAAATAGCATGTATGGTACCCAAGAGTTGTGTGAATTCACTTATTCAGTTCCGGTACACTCAAACGTCTGTGGAACTTCCTAACTCAGTAGATGATCTTGTCAGTATCTTCTCTGATATCTCCCATCAGAAGAAGCTTCTCTTATTAGCCGTAGATCATTCTAAGGTTACCTTCATCTGATATTTCAGGGCGTGTGAATAAATTCAGTTCATCTGATAAAATAACAAAATCTTATGCATGAGATACTCACAAATCACAATTACTTGCCTTAGATGAGAGGTTTGTATAACAAGCTACTGACTTCAAAAAATATACCTAAAGATTGATACACAAGGGACTTTCTATGTCATCTCTTCCTATCTCACTGAAAACATTTGAGACAATTAACTTAAAGAAGAAAAAAAAGGTTACTTTGGCCTGTGCTTTGGAGCTTTCAGGCCATGGTTCGTGTCCTTGTTGCTTTAAATTTCTATCAACAGCATGTATGATGGTTGTATCATGAGGTAATAAAAGCCTTTCCAAGTCAAAATGCCAAGGAGTAAAGTAAAGAAGCCAGAGAGGCAAAATCTCCTTAAAGGAACAATGAGATGACCCAGTTTCCAAGAACATCACTGATTAGAAATCAAACCATCACCAATATGTCTTTGGGAAATATTTAATATCTAAACTTTACTATAAGAAGTTATGTTTCAATACATTTCCTTTATAAAATACATAATTCAAAATAATTACAAATCAACAAGGGAAACATACTATCTGGTTTTGCTTTCCATCTGTTCTTTCCTGTTCTATATTTACCTGCTACATTCTCTTGGATTGTTATTTCTTAAAAGCTGTCACTTGAGATTTATGCCTTTATTTATTTTTTCAATCACTGACAATTCTTATATTTTTTCTCAGCAACTACAGATGATTCATTGGTATGTAATGCCTTCTCAGTAGAAATCTAGTCATTCACACAAAATTGTTTCAGGTTTTCTACCTAAATCTGACCTTTCAGGTCAATCTGTATACTAAACAAACAAGTAAACAAAAACTATACCATTATACCAGGTACAATTTTATAATCTTCCTGAAATAATCTATAGGAAAGTTATTTTGTATTTATTCTGTATCTTGTACTTGATAAATTTTAATTTTTAAAAGGTTTATACAATTATTTATTTCTGAGAGTGGATGTGTGGGAATATGCAAGCTGCTATGTACATGTAGAGGTCAGAGGACAACTATAAGCAGTCAAATACCCTTTTCCATTATATTGTATCTGGAGATTAAATAATCTCAATTGACCAGAATAGGCAGTGAATGTCTTTATTCACTGAAACATCTTTTACAAAGTATCAGCTTTTTACATAAAACGATAATAGAGACATCGATAAGAAACATGATAATATGACAGAGACTATGTCATTCTTTAGATGATGGCATAGAACTACTCATCAAGAAATGCACATAGAACCAGAAGATTTAAGTTTCTGTCTGTAATTATTATTAATTCATGTTAAGTATTTGCAATGAAAGCATCATTAATAGTAATTTTCATGCAGAAATAATCAAAACTCCAGAGAAAATCCACAAGGGCAAAGTTATCCAGATGATTTCTGTTGTACTTTACATTGAGCAGGTTCCTCTCCAATCTTACCCCATATCTTTCTCCTGTTGTGGTCTCTTGTGACGTTCTGACAGCCTGCTCATCCTGTTTCTTTTAAGTCTTTTAAAGTCTTCAAGATAAAGCGTCGAAGAGACAAAAGTGCTAAATGAAGCACAGATTCTTTGGGTGGATTTCCTTCAGGAATTTTGTTTGTAGGAAACAAATACAGTTTAAAACATTCAAGTAGACAAATATAATATAGAATTATAGAATATAACATAGGCCTAGAGAGATAGTTAAGAAGTTAAGAGTGCTTGCTGGTCTTCCAGAGGAGTCAAGTCAGATTTCCAGGGAATACAATGTCCTTTGCTGACCTCCACAGGCCTCTGCTATATGTATACATAAAACACACAGCATACCTCTCTCTCTCTCTCTCTCTCTCTCTCTCTCTCTCTCACACACACACACACACACACACACACACACACACAAACACACATGCATCTCTTAACAATTAAAGGTAATAAACAAAAAGGAAGATCCCTTGTAGTTTTATAGCAAAATATGGAAAATGATTATCTTGGAGAATAATAGTCTTAAAGTACAACCTTCCAATTATTTATATTGTTTTCTGCACACCCAGGAAAATAGAGAATACATGTGCAAAAGGTATAGAATAGTGGCTTCATTACAGTAAGGACCTATTTCAGTCACCATGTACTTGTATCCTTCAGTCACTCACTTGACAGGCAGGTTTCTTTGGGAAAAAGCTTTAAGTTTATCATGCAGCCCTTGCACTAGCAATTCCTGCCTCTCTCACCAGTCCATACTCTCCAAGCTCATTTCATACCCACGGCACAGCTTAGGCATTGATTTAGGTTTCATTTTTGAGCTTGGAAGAAATTGTTTTAAGACTTTCACTTTGCTGCTTCCTAGACAGAGTTTGTGACATTCTCTGATTAATGTTTTGTATTTATTTTATACTAATCAGAAGGGATTTCAGAAAGATCTAAATGGCACAAGCTCTACTCACATATAAGGTGAAAAAGCGTCACCTTGGAATATAGAAAAAATATACAAAACCCCGTGATGCACAGGCAAGCTTTCAAGTTGAAAAACTGTGCACTATAATTTTCTAAACAGCACAGATAAGTTGTGCTATAAATTTGTTTTGGAGCTTTTATTCAGAGAAAAACAGTTTAGATTATTTCACATGTGTGTATGTGTTTGTTTGTTTTTATGTATGTATGTGCAAGTATCGTGTATATGTATGCATGCTTGTGTATGAGCATGCTCATGTGAGAATGCGTATGTATAAATGTGGAGAGAGAACCTGATGTCCTGTTTTATTGCTTTTACCTTCTCCTTTGGAACAGAACCTCTCAGTGAAGGTAGAGTTCACCCCTTGGCTGGACTGGATGACCAAAAAGCTCAGAGTTCCACATGCCTCCATATAATGTGTCCTGTGCTAGTGTTGCAGACATGCATTATGATGATAATGCATATGAAATCATTTCTTCCTTTGTAGTTTAAAAGTACTTTATCTACTGATCCATACCACAAGTCTAGAAAATAATTTTTAAATAATTGCATAGGCTATAGAAATCTAAATTTTTGTTATTTTCTACCATCTATGTAGATAGCATGGATTTTAATATATGAATGAAAGCCCCAGATTAAACTATACTAAAGATACCTGTCTTTTGCTGTTGATTTGAGTATTGTTCATATTTCTGAGTTTAAAAAACATTAAAGCTTATATATGTATATATAATATATATTTGTACATATAAACATGTATTCATGAAAAGTTTACATGTGATGTGTATATAAGTATATACATATTTTGTTAATTGCACAGAATTATTAAGGGTAAACTGACACAATATTATTTATTAATAATTGTATCAGAATAATGGCTCAAGATGAAGATCTCATTTACAGATGATTGTGCACTCAGACAATTGAAAAACAATTTCCAGATCATTTCAGTTATCTGTCACTTACAACATCTCTATTGTTGAGTGAAAACGTTCAAAACCATCTCTACAACAGCTGTAAATTTCTGCTTTACAGAAAATTGTGCATTCCAACAAAAAGAACATAAATAGAAAGGGATTGGGTTGGAAGGGTTTAACATCCACAGAACAGTGGCCCTACTCTCCTCCCAGGGCAGTGCCTCATCACTGTTTTGCTTAACTAATTTAAGGATGTTATCAAGTTGGTAGTAAATCCTGCATTATGAGGTAGAGGAAACTCTAAAGGCCACACAGAGGCCAGGAGCTCACATACATCCACAGAAACTAATTAGACACAAAGTTTAAAAATCAGCTTTCTTCACAGAAACTTTCACAGTGAACAGCAGCCACTCCATCATTTCCTTTAATAGTCTGATTTAATGACTCAGCAGATGTCTCCACTGGAGCTTAGGTGCTGAAGGAGGTTAATTTAACAAAGCTACTTCTTTCTAGAATTTGCTCCAAGTGAGTGAGTGTCTAAACAGCCTGGTAAATATTCCCAACTGAATATGTTTAGAAACTAGTCAATATAAGAGCAGTGTTATATTGCCTAGGTTTGATGTTATGATCCTAAAGTGGAAGGCTTGTAAGCACATGCATGGGGAGGTTGTGCATGAGAGCGGAGAGAGGAAGAGAGAGAGAGGCAGTGGGAGAGAGAAAGAGAGGGAGAGAGAGAGGGATAGGGAGAGGCAGAGAGGGGGGAGAGGCAGAGGCAGCGGGAGAGTGTGTGTGTGTGTGTTCTGTGTTTTTTTTTTTTTGTGACTGTACAGTGTGAATTCTTGTCAAAGATGGGTTCTGATCTGTTCTGGTTTTTTGTTGTTGTTGTTGTGCTGTTCTGTTTAGGTTTGTGCTGTTAGTGGTGGTTCATTTTTTTTTTTTTGACTCAATTTCACTATACAGATGACTGATCTACTACTACCCCTGTATAATCGGTTGACCTCCAAATCAGAGATTTTAACTTTGCCTCCTGAGTGCATGCAACATGCCACCTGACGTATGTGATTTGCTTTTGTGTTGTATTGCTTTTTATTGATGTTTGGGATTACTCTATTTTTTACTTTCTATCACATGCATTTGACTTCAAAATATAATTCAACTAAAATAATAGAAAATTATAATGTCCAGTCCCAAATATCACATATTTATAAGACATGTCAGTTATGGCATCTATCAATCCAACTATCAGTATTCTAAGTTTCTCTGCAAATGAATTTGTACAGAGGAGGATTATAAGAAAGAACTAAAAACCTAAGAAATCTATAAATGTGTCTGTGTATCAAACATAAGTCGAATTCCATTAGTATTAACATACATGTATACAAAAGGAAAAGATAAAGCTGGCACATTTTGGTTGAAGATAAGCTGTCAGTGTTCTATAGGCAGACTGTGACTCAACAGTGAATGTGAGATTGGAAGCTCAATCTAAGCATCTTCTGATTTTCCAAGATACAAATAAAAAGATTGATTGTCTTCTCCTTTACAAACAATATATTTGTTTTACAATCATTTCACTTGTAGAGGACTTTTATAGTACTTGGGACTAGAAATAATTTTCAGTATATAACAGATATACTTTTGATAAGGAGATATATGATACTGATTATTTAATAATCTCACAATTTATATATGATACCTGTGACAATTTCATCAAACTATAAATTTACATGTTCATTAAGATGTTGAGCACCAGTCATTATTGAGAACTTCACCACTGTACACATCTTGAATCTTGCTTTTTCACCCAGAGTATGTGAAATCACTGGTCCAATTCTGTAGGCAATAAAATACTTGCACAGACTCCTATGTCATACATTCTGTCTATCCAATAATAATAAATCTTTTCCTTAAATCAATATGGCTATTGAAAATAGAAGAATGATATTATATATAACATAAGTGGTAATATATCAAAAAATAAAATTTGGCTAGTTATTCCCATTTCTAAGCTTATATGTTCCCTTAAAGGTTTTTGTTATTTTATTCTGAACATTAACACATATGGCAGATAGTTTCTTCTCTCATGAAGTAAGTCTTGATGCCCCAGTGTAGGGGAATACCAGGGCAGGAAGGCAGGAGTGGTTGTGTGATGGGGAAATACCCTCATAGAAGCAGGGATGGAGGATGGGAGAGGAAGTTTCCAGAGGGGAAACCAGGAAAGGAGATGACATTTGAAATGAAAATAAATAATATATCCAATAAAGGGGAAAAAAGAAAGAAAGAAGAATCTAGCCCTTTTCCATACCTCAAAGCCCACCTGAATTTAACTGTTCTCAGAAAAGTTTCATCCTCCCTTTAACTTATTAAGTGTCTTAATTGTACTCATGTCTTTCACTGTTCATCAGCCTTCTCAGAATGATGATAATTAATGGCTCAAGTTGGTAAACCTCTTCAGGGAAAATCCTAAAAATTCTTAAGGAATATATTCATGTCTAGTAGCTTCAAACAGAGTAATGAATTCAGAGTACAATGATGAAGCAATATTCTACTCAAATGCCATTGATGGTACAACACATATTGAACAAAGGAACATTCATGGCTCCCAAACTCTACAGAGCCCATCTATCACGTTTGAATCTGCTTCTTTTATTTGTTTTCCTATCTCCTGAGCATAATGCAAAGGTTATGCTTAATGCAGCAGGCAAACAAATAACCAAAAATGGAAATAGTTACATAGTTTTACATGGAGAGAACAGAGGAAAGACACTTTAATTTAAAAATAGAAGTGAGTGTGTGTGTGTGTGTGTGTGTGTGTGTGTGTGTGTGTGTGTGTGTGTGTCTGTCTGTCTGTCTGTCTGTCTGTCTGTCTGTCTGTCTGTGCCTGTGTGCATGTGTCTGTGAGTATGAATGTGTAGATGTATGTACCAGTGTGCACTTGCTTATGGAATACTAAGGTCAATATCAAATAATTCGATATTGTTCTTTAAGAACCACCTATGTTTTGATTGAGATTAGTCTGAATTCATGGATTTGGCTGTATAGCTTTCAGAAATACGAAGCGCCTAGCTTCTCTCTCTCTCTCTCTCTCTCTCTCTCTCTCTCTCTCTCTCTCTCTCTCTCTCTCTCTGTCTCTCTCTCTCTCTTTCTCTCTCTATTACTCCAATTACTTCTTGTTTTTCTTTCTTTCTTTATTTTATTACCTTTATATTTTTACAGTCTAGTCATTGCCCACTTCCCGGTCAACCCTCCCACTTATTCATCCCATTCTTCCTTCCCCCTGTCTCCAAGAGGATGTAGTCCCCACCTCACCCCACCCCTGGCCAGACCTCTTTACTTCCTGAGGCCTCAAATCGCTCTAGGGTTAGATACATCTTCTCTCTAGCCTGTCTTTTCCATTAGAATTATAAACACGAGAACCACAGCTAGTTCTCATTTTTGTTATTTACTTAATTTTTACATAGGTTCTGTTGATGGAACTCAGGTCTTCATGCTAGCATGCCAAACATTTTGCCAAGTAAGCCATTTCTCCAGCCCCTGAAACATACTTCTAACTGAAACAATTTAAATTTTAAATTTCCATGTTTTCTTTCTAAAAATTTATAATTATCATTTTCTCTAGTAGCAATGAATATTTGCTTAATGTGCTTAAAATCACACTGTATGATTTTCTTTCTTAAACTATTTGATGATTTATGAAATTTATGAAGCAGAGTATGATAAATGCTATAGCACTTTGTGTCTGCACATGTGGATCATAAATTCTAATATTACTGGTTAAGGGTAAAGAAATCCTGATCAACCAAATGTCCTTAGTCAAATATTTTGTACCTTGCCCCTCACAGCAATGCATTCAGGTTTCCATGACCAGGTGTGAAGTTTGATGAATTTGATGGATGTGCTGCTTAGCAAACTCTTTAGGTATGATGCTGCATTCTTCAGATGTCAGTAAAGAATCCATAGCCTCAATCAGAAGGAAACTAAAACAAAGAAGACTAGAAAGAGAACAGTCTCAGGGTTGGTATGAATCTATCTTCAGCTGGTCTCCTTGCCTCACCACACTTATCTTTGGTCTCTTATCCTACTTGGCCTTGATTTATGGTCACTACACAATTAATGCTTTAGTTGGGTTTGTTTAAAAATGGTTTTCCATCCTTCAATTGATGATTCTCAAGTAACAATACCAACCCATGGAAACATCTCAAGGATTTGAGATGACCCAAAACTGAAAGGGGAAATGAGGCAGACTGATTCTGTGATAGGTTTCAAATTGGCAGTTCAAGAGTCTAGGCCTAAATCTCTTTTTCCAAGAAGTGGGCAAATTCAGGCAAGTCCTGGCCTCAGAAGCTGCCCCACCAACTGGCCTGTGAAAAGGCAGTTTTTTTTTTAAATTGGACATTTTCTTTATTTACATTTGAAATGTTATCCCCTATCCCAGCCCACCTCAAGAAACCCCCTATCCTACCACCTCCCCTTGCTTCTATGAGAGTGCTCCCTCACCTACCCAACCACTCCCACCTCTCAGGGCTTGCATTTTCCTACACTCTGGCATGGAGCCTTTACAAGACCAAGGGCCTCCCCTCCTATTGATGCCTGACAAAGACATCCTCTGCTACATATTTGGTTGGAGCCATGGTTGCCACCATGTGTACCCCTTGGTTGGTGGTTTAGTTCCTGGAAGCTTTGGGGTTACTGGTTGGTTGATATTGTTGTTCTTCCTATGGGGTTGTAAATCCCTGCAGCTTCTTCAGTCCTTTCTCTAACTACTCTGTTATGGACCCAGTGCTCAGTCCAATGGTTGGCTATGAGCATCTGCTTCTGTACTTGTCAGGCTCTCACACTCTCATGTTCCTGGAAGCAAGCACTATTTGCCATCCATATTAGTGTCTGAGTTTGGTGACTGTATATGGGATGGATCCCCAGGTGGATCCAGTCTTTTAAACTTCCCCAGCAACGGTTCCAGAATGTCCCTACAGCCAATGAAAGAGGTCACCAACCCCTCACCAGAATTCCCCTAATTTGCTCACTTGGTTGTCTCCATCTTGAAATGGGAGACCTCAGCATGCTGCTTTTCTGAAGAATGAAACACTCTTTGCTTTTACACACACACACACACACACACACACACACACACACACACACACACACAGAGAGAGAGAGAGAGAGAGAGAGAGAGAGAGAGAGAGAGAGAGAGAGAGAGAGAGGCATGCACACACACACAGATGCATGCACACACACAAAAGGTAAAGAAAGTGTTGATAAAATGTTTCCTGATCAGAGTTTTAAGTACTTTCCATAATGGGTCAGATAGTCGATATAGTATTCTAACCTAAGTGCATATATAGCTTCAATTAAAATATTTCGTGTTGTACTCAGTAGAACCAGGACAAACAAGTTCTGTGCGTCTTAGTTTACTAGAAAAGTTAGAAATGTTCCAGCTCTTAGAAGAAAAGCAAGGAGGTTTGGGAGGCCTATGCAGGGCAGGTAGCTGAGGTTCAGCTATTGTGCAAGCACCAGCACCAACACCAGTGCCACCCCCACCAGAAGAGGTCAAAGTGATGGTGGTGGCAGCACCAATGCTAGCAGCAGTGGCTGCCACAGAATGAGTCCAGGATGCCAGGAAGTCCAAATTTCAGTGATGAATGCTTCAGGAGAGAGATCTTTTCCCTAAGTGTTACAGTATAGTAAAGCAGCCACTCTCAGATGATCCTGGATGAAATAATTTGTGCACTGTATTCCATGTGGATAGAGACTTTTTAAACATTGAGGAGTAGGGTGGTACTTATTGGTAGGAGTTTCCTATTGGCTCAATTTGGGATGTTAGTGATGCTCTATTTGGGTAGGGAAAGACTACAGGTATTTTCCCCATGTGACTGTCAGAGTACTCTCAGTGCAATGTTATGGCTACATATTTCACAGCAGCTTGAGGTAGGCAGGAGTGGCCCCATACCTACCCTTCTCAATTCTGAGATTCACAGGGTCTGCGCTATCTCATCCTTACCAGTTCTTCTGTCTAGTGGCATGGTCCACTTACTCTACAATTTAGTTTGATAAAAATTGCTTTAAAAATAAAAATTGTTTCTCTAAAGATAGTACTGAATTTTCTATGAGATTAAGACTGAAAATATATACTTACTAGATCGAGACTTTCTTGTCCATGACTAACAGCACATTCAACACAGTAGATACACTGTTTTTTGTTATCATTTTGTCATTTGTCATTTTCATACAAACAAGAACTTTTTGCTTTCTTAAGTAGTCTCACAAATTTGGTGTGTATCACAACATTGAGACAGTTTTAAGAACACTTTTAAATGGTTTATGTGATAGAGTATTGTGCTGTATTTATGTGTTACTAAGTATATATACATACCTGCACATATTAGTGTATGTAGTAATATATAGGGATATATAATAATTATATATGTATAGTCACACACAAAAAACACACACATATGTGTGTATGTTTACATGTATAGATATAACCAGATTTGATTATGGATTTGAAAGAGAGCAAGGAGCAGTACAATGTAGGGTTTAAAGAGATGAAAGGGAAGAGATATGCTACAATTATAATCTAAAAAATGTTTAAAAATTATATAACATTTAAAGACTTTTATTTTTGGTCTTGGTATGATGCAAAGATAATACTTTGTCATATAAAGTATTGGAAAATAGTCTTTTATCTCTTTAAAGAATAAAGGAGACATACTAAGATTATTCAATTAGTACTGCTTAAGCATTAATCTCTCTATATCTAATATTTAAGTAATTCCTATTAGCTACTAGCAGGGAGTATAAATGAATGTACATAGAGATAATAAAACTTGTGATTACTAGGTTAGGTAGACAACCAACACATTATTAAGAAAGGAAGAAAGAGCCAGGTGGTGGTGGCACTCACCTTTAATCCCAGCACTTGGGAGGCAGAGGCAGGCAGATTTCTAAGTTCGAGGCCAGCCTGGTCTACAGAGTGAGTTCCAGGACAGTCAAGGCTACATGGAGAAACTCTGTCTTGAAACTCTCCCCACCCCACCCCCCAAAAAAGAAAGAAAGAAAATATGAATGAGATTTTCACAATACAGAAAATTCTGTATTAGAAAGAAAAACTATAGTCAGCCTACAAAGACTACACTGGCAATGTCTTTTTAATGAGATTTAGGTTGTCATGGGAACAATGTAAAAATGTTAAGCAACAGACAGAAAAAAAACTAAAGTATTCTTTGAAGGGTTGTAAAAAGAAATATGGCTCAGAAGATAGTGAGCTTTAGACAAAGCTTGTGACAAGTTTGGTATCTGTAGAAAAGGGAGAACTGATCTGAGAAGTATTGAAAGATTTATTCAAAATGAATATGAATATGAAAATAATTACAAAAGTACTGAAAAAATGGCCTATTTTCTCAGACCTAGGCATTTTATGCTTGATTTATAAGACATAATAAAATCCAGAAAGCGAATGAGGCTCAGACTTTGTTGAGAAAAGGATACACAGAGAGAGAGATTTTCACTGCTTAGTCCAAACTTGCTACTCTGGACAGCTCACTCTGTAGCTCTGGTTGATGTGGAAGTACTTGGAATATATTCATCAGTCACCATTTCTAATTAAGATTAGAAATCTACTTATAAGCATGATATCTACAAAAGTTAATCTGATCCAGAAAATTACTGAGTCCTTAAGAGGAAGATTTAATGAAAAGCTATAAAAACTTTCTAGAATTAACATGTAAAATTAAACTGATTTTTCTAAATCCAGAAATATATTTTATGACTGTTGATACATTACCTTAAATGAGATAATTATAAAATCCAGTGTGGATATAGCTTCTGACATAACTTGAATACATAATCTAACAGCAGACTTGCTGAACCTTCTTCTTAATATCCCCTGAGCCTTAGTTGAAGAAATTGTATTACAGTTATATTTATTGAGGCTAGTTGCCATTACTCTGTAGATATTTGATTGTGACTTTCTATAATGATAGCACTCCATCTCTTTCAAGAATATTCTTTATGAAGAGCAACGAATATACTTATCTGTGGATATAAGAGCAAATATTTAGTTGATTTTTGGGCTTATGCAAGTTTCAAAAGGAGAGGTTTGTAGGTTTACTCCAAGATCCAGGACTTCATTAGTCCTGGCTTCGTAATTGACTAGGTTTCCTGAACAAGGCATAATTCCTCTCTTTTGGGTGGGCCTTGAGTCCAATTAAAGAGGTATTAGTTACCATGAATGTATAAATGATAATCCTTAAACTTAGGGTTATCTTGAAATGCTGGTCCTTGTTGTAGTCATTGCTAGAAGTGATTGCTGATGGTTTTCCTCCTTTTGAAGCTTGCATGGAGCTTTCTGGTTCAATGAAAGCTAGTTTTCAAGGATGAGGCTTTCAAGAGAGTTTCAGCCCAGGGACCCCTGGCCCTTGCATCTGAAATATATAGCGTACAAAGTATTGCCTAACATAAGCTGAACAAAACCACAATAATAGTCATTCAAAAGTTGATGGAGAAAGACCATGAATCATAACCCTACACACACACACACACACACACACACACACACACACACACACACACTCACACACAAAACAAAAAACAAACAAACAAAAAACTATGTGTAACAAAGAAATATTGAAAGTGGGAGAAACTATCCTTTCTAGGAGAAAACACAGAAATACATTGTACAATACCAAATGATCAACCCTGAAAATATACAAGTAACATTATACAGAGAAAGCAGGCTACATTTGAAAAAGTTATACATAC
>JADRCD010227635.1:38718-65078 GCA_019843815.1 Montemys delectorum
GTCCCTGGATCCTGATATACACAATGAAAAATTGAGATGAATGTCACAGAGAGATAGGAGGAATTATATGTGAAATGGGGAGGAAAAGGACAGGAAAACATATAATAAATACAAGTATATTATAGTCTCATAAATAAAAAATATTTATTAAAAAAAATCAGTGTGCATGTAATTGGATGTAAGACACATACCTTGAGATTGAACTCATGCTTGACATTATTCTGATGCCTACGAACCTGAGTCTAAATAGGTCATGGACCTAGAGGAAAAACAAATGCCGTTGTTCTGCTAAAAGAACATTCAGTGAATGTCTTTGAACAGTATTTTGTTAGACCTATATGTCCTTGTCTTACTTTGTTACTATCATAGATATCTCCCAATTCAATAGATCAGAACTAATACTATGCAATGGACAGTGAAATACTTTGGAAAATTTAATCATAAGTGGGATATCTCCATCAATACTCTCTTCTATGGGCTTAAAGAACTATGTGAGAATGGAAAGGGAAAGATTGTCAGGGTCAAAGGGGATAAGTGACACAAAGGAATCTTTCTTCCAGAAACAGTAGGACCAATATACAAAGGAACTATCAGACCATATAGCAGCATAGGGTAGCCTGTGAAACTTCAAGCCAGTCAAGATTCCAGCACTGAGAGAGGAAAGTGGACATGAGTTCCCATCTTCAACTAAGAAGCTGTCTCCAAATGTCAATAACTTGCAAAGGAAAATTTGATTTTCTTAAGCTCAAGCCTCATCCTTAGCCTTAGATGGTCAACACAAATATAAATTACTGGTGGTTTTGCTGATATTTTTTGTCTCATATTACCTTTTTGCCATCATGATGCTCCAGTGCAGATACTGTTGACATCCATTTCACTCAATAGAGGATAGAGATACTAACAAACAGAATTCCATTTGTTATCAGTCAGCTGTGTAGAATCTATGGGTGAGAGAGAAGAATCTCTTTAAGGACTGATCTCTGACTGTTTTGGGTTCCTTCCCAGCTGGCCATAGCAGAGTTATAGTGGTAAGCTGGATGGGACATTACCAAGAAGTCGTAAATCTTTTGCACTGACACAGGAGGTTGGAACAACTCAGCCCTTGGTTAATGCACATGGCATTAAAACTTCCAGCAAGGCATCCTTATCTGAAGTCCTTAGTATTTGGCAGTAGCTAGTGTACTCTTTTGTAGTTATAGCATGTAGGATTAAGAGCTCTCCACAGGGATTTTTAGACCATTGTCTCTGAAGATATGTCAACTCTCTGAAACTCTCCTGGAGACCATTGCCTACACTTTCTCTTCTCTAACTCTGTACAGCATTTATCCTTATTTGGTGTTAGCTTTCTGCATGTCTTGCCATCCTTCTAGTTCCTCTGCCTTCTCAGATTACTCTAAATCAGGTCAGCTATTTCTTAGTTTTTAGATAGACCACTGTCAGTTTTGTACTTGGAGAACTTCTGCATTTGTTCTCCAGGCTCTGCTGCTTCCTTCTTTCATCAGCTCAGCACAATGACTAAAATTAGCCAAGAAAAGCAAGGCTTTCATTGACCATCATTTGACTTTTCTAAAGGCTCAAGAAGTGAACCTTAGCAGTAGCAGCCTTTTCATACTAGGTAGTGTTTAGAGCAGTAGTAGCATCTTTTTATGAGCACTCTCAGTCTTGCTTCTTATACCAATCACAGACACTCAGGCTTGTGTTTTGAGCCAAACCCAGCCTTGCCTCTTAGATCCAGCCAAGCAGTCCCTCTCTGGTGCACTGTGGAAAAACTATTCCTCATTTTGTCTGGGTGGAAATGCTTGCAGGTTAACCTATAGAGGGCTTCTAATATGCAAAATCTGGTATGGTTTGTTTCAAATATCATTGGCTGATGTTTCCCCCTTCAGCAGTTGAGGCAATCAGTTATGATCCACAATAATTTCTCTCAAGTTATCTGTGAGTTGGTCCAGAAAAGTGATGTACAGATTTTAATTGGGCTTAATATCTTCTCTATTCATAAGGAGTGGTAGGCTCTGTAACCTTTCTCACTATCCAAAATTGAGTAGTAGATGCAATGGATATTTAAATGAAACAAGTACACATTGTTTCAATAAATCCTCCCCTTGAGACCAAAAGAAGGGAGGTGATTGTCCTTCAAGAAAATGTAGAAAGCTTGAAATCTTGGAACACAGAAACTAGTGTCTTGATAGTTAGCAATGATAGGAGAAAATCTGGATATGAGTGTTCTTGCTTGAGTGCCCTAACATAACACCACCTGCTGATCATTGCTGGCTTTGTTGGTTTTCCAGAATTAGCATTTCAAATAGTGGCCAGGAGGCAATACACACCAATGGAATTCATTCCCTAGTAGCTAAAATTCAGGAAAATTAATCACTGGTGTAATCTCCAAACACATTGCAACAACATGCAACCAAGAAATTAGGAAGACAGCTAGGTTGAAAAAATGTACAAATCAAAAACACTAAGTGAATACTCAAGACAATCTCCCCACACCTCTTCTCCCCCTATCTCTCTCTTGCACACATACACACAGCCAGATAATAAAATATGGTTTAATATGAGAGTAAAATTTTTAACATATTCATGAGTGAGACTATCAGACATATCAACCACAGATGAGAAATTATGTTAAAGTTACTGTATAACTAACAACAGACAATACTTAACAATAATTCTCTTAACTACCCTAAATGGATATACTTCATCCATTTTAAATAGTATGTATTGACATGAAAAAATGTAATAAAATAATCTGGGATTATACACTGAATCATAATGGTGATAAGAAAAACCTAAAATGCATTATCTTTCCTTAAATTTCCCTTTTACTGTTTCTACAAATTATAAGGCAAATCTAATATTTAATGAAATATTAATGAGCATAAGACTTTTAGTTAATGATTATAACAGTTCTGGGAATAAAACCAAAGGCCAAAGACATGTTATTAAGCATATTATCACTGAGTTAGATCTCCATTCCCCATCAAGCTATTTTTAAATGCAATTGAATTAATAGCAATAATAAAAGGTAAGCAAAAATGGATGATATAGTGTTTACTGGCAATTGAGACAATAAAAATAAGACAGTCTTTTGAGTCTTATAATAGATCAATTTTCCATTCCATTGTCCCATATCATGAGATCCTTAATTCAATCCAGCAAAAATGTATTAACTGCTTTTTATGTGCTCATTACCATATTAATTACTATAAAGAATTATATGAAAGAAGACAAGACTTAAATCAACTAGCAAAAGGGAGAAATAAAATATAGCTAAAGTGAAAAATAAGAATATAAACAATGTTGTTATGGGTGCTCAAAAGGGTTTTACAGCTCTGTTCGTGGTCTCCCTTTGATCTCAGTAACTCATCACTCTATTAACTCACTTAGCCCATTGATCAGTTACTAAGTAGCTTTCAACATCACCCATCAATAAAAGATAAAGACAAGAAAAGTTTCACCATGAAATAACCTACCATACAAAGTTTAAAAAATGGAAAGTCTTCTTGTATCTGTGGAGGCCTGCTTTGTGACCAATTATATGGTCAATTTTGGAGAAGGTACCATGAGGTGCTGAGAAGAAGGTATATCCTTTTGTTTTAGGATAAAAAGTTCTATAGATATCTGTTAGATCCATCTGTTTCATAACTTCTGTTAGTCTCATTGTGTCCTTGTTTAATTTCTGTTTCCATGATCTGTCCATTGCAGAGAGTGGGGTGTTGAAATCACCCACTACTATTGTGTGCCTTGTAATGTGTGCTTTGAGCTTTAGTAAAGTTTCTTTTATGAATGTAGATGCCCTTGCATTTGACCCACAAACCACAAGAAACTTTAGAAGAAGGAAGACTAAAAGGTGGACATATCATTCCTTCTTAAAAAGGGGAATCAAACACCCACAGAAGGAGTGGCAGAGATTAACTATGGAGCAGTGACGGAAGGAAGGACAAGCATATAGCTATCTCCTAAGAGGCTCTGACAATACCTGACTAATACAGATGTAGAGGCTCACAGCCATTCATTGAACTGAGTACACGGTCCCCAATGAAGGAGTTAGAGAAAGGTTCTATGGAGCTGAAGGGTTTGCAGCCCCTTAGGACGAACAACAACTACTAACTAGTACCCTCAGAGCTCCCAGGGACCCAACCACGAATCAAGGACTATACAGGGTGGGATTGAGTGTACTGGAAGCAGGTATATAGTAGAGGATTGCAAATTCGATCATCAATAGGAGTAAAGGACCTCGGCCTTGTGAAGGTTTTGTGCCCCAGTGTAGGGGAATGCCAGGGCCAGTAAGTGGGAGAGGGTGGGGTGGCAGGCATGGGGAAGGGGGAGGCAAAAGGGGTTTGTTCTTGCTTTTGTTTGTTTGTTTGTTTGTTTGTTTGTTTTGGAGGGGAAGATGGGAAAGGGAAATGTACATGTAAATAAAGAAAATACCTAATTAAAAAAAAATGGAAAGTCATATTAACAATACAATCTAAACAGTTCTGGTTATTAAGCAACTAAAGTAAATTACTGCTCTGAATATGTAATATTCCCCTCAAGCATACAGATAAAAACTAAAGGTTTTAAAACTAAAATAACTTAGTGACCCAAATTTAACAACTCTACTGTATTTGCTACTAAACTTTATTCTCATATTGACTCCAAGTTTCTCTAGCACAACACACACACACACACACACACACACACACACACACACACACACAAACACAGAAATGCATGCACATGCCCACTGTATTTGTCAGGGTTTCTATTCCTACACAAACATCATGACCAAGAAGCAAGTTGGGGAGGAAAGGGTTTGTTTAGCTTACTTCCACATTGCTGTTGATCACCAGAGGAAGTCAGGACAGGAACTCAAGCAGGTCAGGAAGCAGAGGCTGATGCAGAGGCCATGGAGGGATATTCCTTACTGGCTTGCTTCCCCTGCTTGTTCAGCCTGCTCTCTTATAGAACCCAAGACTTCTAGCCCAGAGATGGCACCACCCACAAGAGGCCCTACCCCCTTGATCACTAATTGAGAAAATGTCCCACAGCTGGATTTCATGGAGGCATTTCCCCAACTGGAGCCCCCTTCTCTGTGATAACTCCAGCCTGTGTCAAGTTGACACACAAAACCAGCCAGTACACCCACACACCACACCATCAATAAATAAATTTCTATTGGTACATCATTGTGCAGAAAATACTATCAAATGTCATTTCCTTTTGTGCAAGAGAGTGTATTTTAGAATCTTTTCATTGAAATTAACTAATTTAACTTTTGAGTCCTAGATTTTAAGCTTTTTAATCTAATACCTAAGGTACATAAATATAGGCAGCTTTTTTTTTTTATGAAGAATCCACATAAATCTGAAAACTGGTTCACTTGTTTTTATTTTTAAAAAGTAGTTAAACATTTTAGTGAAATTTAAAATTAAAACCTAAATATATTGTTTTTCTCCTTGTATTTCCTTCCTCCAATACTTTCCATGTCTCTCCCTGGAATCTTTCCATTATCTCCTCACTCCTTCTCAAATATATGATTTTTTTTCATTATCAGTGGTCTCAACCTTCCTAATGTTATGACCTTTTTATATAGTTTCTCATGTTATGGTGACTCCAACCCATAAAGTTTGCTACTATTACGAATCATAACATCTATATGTGCCTTCAGTGAAATGGTATATATGTATGTACATATGTATGTATGTATGTTTGTATGTATGTATGTATGTATATATGTATGTATTTTGTGTGTATATATATACATATATAATACATGATACAAACACACACACACAAACATACACATGCATAGATATATAAATATTGGATCCTGATGAATCCCTAAAGTGTGGATTCAGTGTATATGATTTCAGGGATAATCACTCTGAATTAAAGGACTCATCCACGGAAGAAGTAAATGTTTCCTCTGTCAGTATCTGTTAGTTGCCTGTTGTTTTTGCTTAAGTGTGGGATTTAAGCAAATTTTCTCCTTTTTATGATGTTCATTAGCATTAGCATTATTCAGATCTTGTTGGCTGGTCATGTTTTTGAGATGTTATGGGTGAAGCTTTTATGTTGTGGTGATTTGTTTTGTTTCAACTTGACACAGGATAGAGTTACCTGAAAGGAGGGAGCCTCAGCTGAGAAGATGCCTCCATAAGATCTGACTGTAGAGCATTTTCTTAATTAGCAAGGTGGAGAGGGTCTAGTCCATTGTGGGTAGTGTCATCCTTGGGCTAGCCATTCTAGATTCTATAAGAAAACATGTTGAACACGATATGATAAGCATGCCAGAAAACCACCCTCTTCCATGGTTTCTATATCAGATCCTTGCTCCGGCTTTCTGTCCTGTTTGAGTTCCCAACCTGGCTTTCTTCACTGATGGACTGCAATGTGGAAGTGTAAGCCAAGTAAAGTCTTTCCTCCCCAAGATGCTTTGGACATGATGTTTTATTACAACAATAGGACCCTAAGACACCTGTCCTTTCTGGGAGACACAGTCTCAAAGCAGATTTCCTTATCCACTGGCTCTTACAATCGTTCTATTCTCTCTTCCATACTGTTTTTCAAGTCTTAAGTACAAGACTGTCTTTTGCAATCAGAATGGGTAACTCTCATGTGTTGTTGTGCAGTCACTAACTGATGCAGTTATTGGGAAAATCAGAATAAAGAATCACTAGAAAGCTAAAAATAAAAGCACCATATGACCCAGATTACAACTCCTTAATATAAGCCAATGGTTGACATCCTACTTGATAGATGCTTGCTCAGCAATATTCATTGCCACTATACTCATGATAGCTAAGAAATAGAAACAGCTTACGGCTAGATGAATGAAAAAATATTAGCCATGGTATCACTATGCTGCTACCAATATCTGCTGGGAAAAACATTGGCATTTTCCCTGAAATAATTATTCCATCATCTTCCTAGAAGAGGGCTGGACTCCCCCAAACAACACATTTATTCTGTTTGTCTCAGGATCTATACTTCAAAATGGGATCATTAAAAAAAAGTTTCTGTATAGTGTAGAGCCTCCAGCCATATTCTAATTTTCCACTTCAAAGCTACAGAGCAATAGGTAACACTATTAATTGTTTGTAAATTAGTTAAAATGTGGGACAAGAGCCTGAAAGAGAAAGAGTGGGATTCATTATTCAGTGCAATGGGTGCTGTTTGCAATTATATACTAAATTTGTATAATAAATAATGCATTTTCTCTTTCTAGTTTTAATTAATAGTATTTGAAAGTATATTGTCATATTTTCTAAGTAGGTAATATTATATTATTTTTTTAGAATGGTATTTTCTGAATACCTGTACTGTTTTAAAAGTTAGTTGTTTTGATATAGCTATGCTATTATTAAATGCTTACTTTTCTATTGCATGCTTATTTTTATCCTTTAAATTTATATGACTATAACCACTCTCATCTCACCTTCTGTTTCAAAGCCAATATAAAGATCCTACCGAGGTTTTTTGTTTTGTTTGATTTGGTTGGTTTTTGATGGGAACAAGTTCAATATTGCACTAATTTTGCTTTAAAAACCAAATTAAACATTATAGGAGACACTGGTAAGAGAGCATATCATAATGACATCATATGAGGTTAAGTAAGTATAGTTTAAATACAGTAAATATTGCCAGGCAGTGGTGATGCACGCCTTTAATCCCAGCTCTTGGGAGGTAGAGGTAGGAGGATCTATGAGTTCGAGGTCAGCCTGGTCTACAGAGTGAGTTCTAGGACAGCCAGTACTACATAGAGAAACCCTGTCTTGAAAAATCAATATATATATATACATATATATATGTATATGTGTGTGTGTGTATATATATATACATGTATATATATGTGTGTGTGTGTACACAATATGTATGTATGTATGTATGTATACAATAAGTATTGTAAGAGTCAGTTTTTGTTAATGTGGCACACTCTAGTGAAACATGGGAAGAGGTGACCTCAGATTATTCAACTGAAGAATGAGACTGGCTTTTGAGAGACTTATGTGGTGTTTTTTGTTTGTTTGTTTGTTTGTTTGTTTGTTTTTTATTTCTGATTGATGTGAAGTAGCCCAACCCACTGTGGGTGGTGCCACCTTTAGGAAGGTGGTCCTGGGTGGTATAATTATGTAGTCTGAAAGATCTACAGGGAACAAATCAGTAAGCCATACATGTTCCTCCATTCTCTCTGCTTAATTTCATGGATCCAGATTTCCCAATTATCTTTCTTAAGAAAGGGGATGTATCATATATGCAAAATGGCTTGTTTTTTCAAAAAGGTGATTTGGACAGTATTGTATTAACCATGACAACTATTAAATATATACTACTAGTTCAGCATGAATTATTTTTTATTTAAATGGTTTATTGTTTTGTTTATAACTTATGGCTGTAGGTAATATGATATCTTAACAAAGACTGGTTAATGAGAGTACAGTTGTATTTGGGTAATACTGTCGTTGCTTTCTCACCATGTTTAAGACACTAAGCTTGAAACTAAGCACTACAAATTATGCATCAACTAACCGACTGTATACATATTTTACTTACCACTATTTTTAGGACTTAGTTGCTATGGACAATTTTCAATTATCTGTCCATAGTCTGTAATAGCATCCACATTTTTTTGTATAAGTTACAGAAACATCCAACATCATATTCATTGAAGGCACTGTTCAAAGTCTATAAAGGTAAAAAGTACTTATCCCTCCTGTTTTATCATAAAGACCATCCTCTTTAGATGTTACCAACAATATATACTTCTGAGCAAAAATATGTATAATTTTTGCAGCATTGTTTCAGTATGTGTACAGGCATGTAGTGCATTCATCCATCACTTGCAACAATTACTTATTTTGAGAGAATACTAAAAATGCCTTCATTCTAAAATCTATAATTATATAAGAGATGAGAACAACTACATAAACAAATAATAGTATGAGTGCAAGTCAGAGAAGAGAAAGACGTAAATTGGCTCATGGTTCTAGAGGTCATAATGTCTCATGGTGGGAAAAGCATGGTAGAACAGAGTAGTCATATTAGGACAACCAGAAAACAGAGAAGATAATACTAATAAGGATACAGAATCCTGCATTTTCACCAAAGAGAATACTGACAAAAAGCAATTTCCTACTACATATCAATTTCACCACCTCCCAGTTAAACAACCACATTCTCAATATATCAAGGAATTAGTGCATTTATTACATTAGAGACAAAAAACTATAACATAGAAGACTTTCAGTTATACACTAAAAAGTTGTTTCATAATCTAGGCAATTCTGAATCTACTTAAATGTGTAATCCAGACAATCACAAAAAGGATAGAATGCTCATTCAGTAAAGTGATATCCACACAAGTATGATCACCTATTCTTGGATTCAGCCACATAAAAACCATACATACAGGTACATGGTGTGGTAGGGGCTCACTGGAGCACATTGACCAGCACTTTAGCACAACTGGTGCCATCCAGGTTCTCTGAGAATCCCTGTCTCAAAAATAAATAAATAAATAAATAAATAAATAAATAAATAAATAAAAGAAAGTAGCTGAAGCACATACTCAAGGATGTATATCTCAATCTTTCCAAATCTTTTCCAGGTACACAACTATACATGCACACGCATATATACAGAGATGAACAGATACATAAACACACACACAAACACACACACATACACACACCGTTACAGGAAAATGACAAACTAAAGACATTTTCTACAACAAAGGAAATGATCATCTGACTAAAGAAGTAAGATACAGAATTAGACAATTATTTTAAATCATGTATCTCACATATGACTACTAACTTGAATATATAAAAAATAAGGTAACATCATATCAAATATAGTAATGCTAATAATCTGGTATATACATTGGTAAAAACCCTGAATAGATATGTGAACAAAGAAAACACCTAAATGACTAATAGATATATAAAAAATATTCAGTTAATAATCATTAAAGAAATCTGAACCAAAACAATGAGATATAAGTCCACAGCAGCTACAAAAATAACATTTCATAACAACTGTCAAATAAATCATCAGTCTATGATCTTAGGTGGCCAAGGCTGTCTTCATACTCAGTATACTGAGTATACTTCATACCTCAGTATACTGAGAGTGACTTTGAACCGCTGTTCTTACCTTCACCTCCCAAGTGCTGGGATGATAGCCTTGTGCTGCCATGTATTTTCTGTGAGGTAAACCTCCCACCAATTGAGCTATATTCCTAGCCTGAGAAAAATAACACCTCATACATGGTAAATGGAAGTCAGTATGTGTACAGTCCTTGTCGAAAGAGTGCAGAGAGGCTGAAAAACATTACAAATGGAATCAAAAGTGTATAAGAGCCCAAGGATCAAAACAAGAGGTCATCTGTAAGACAATATCTTCTATATATGACAGGGAAGCTGCACCAGGGAAATATCAGCAATATGGATGCCTAAACTGGCCTTTAAAAATATGATACCAACTGACATACCGGGTTGAAAAAGATCTCAGAAGATGGAAAGATCTCCCATCTTCTCATAAGATTCTCATAAGGCTTTACTCATAGAAGAAGAGCAAATAATGGTGGCTGAGTTTGGGAGGATGCTTTTTAAAGGGACAAGGCACATAATAGGCCAGACAATCCTAAGAGATCAGCCAAAAACATATGAGCAATACTAAGTGATGTCAGTGTGTTGTATTTATAAGCATAAGTATGTTTATAAGTAACAATTATTGTTAAAGAATATGAGATCACCAACTTGAGCAGTAAGGCAAATGGAGGGTGTAGATGAGAGGAAAATATATATATATCACTCATTCATACAAAATATTCTAAAAAATTAAAAAAGTCTAAAACACCACCAATTCCACTAGAAAGTATAAATCCAAGAAAACACTATCAGTTTCAGTAGTAAGTGTAATTGCAAAGAAGGTGAAGTCACTATATAAATGAGATGCCTACACTCCCTGTTTATTATAGCACACATCTACTGCTAGAAAATACTTGTATTCTTATAAGAACAGCTGGAGATGATTGAGTGATATAGGCAAACTTCAGATGCAAGGGAGCCCAGCAATGTAAGTATTTTATTCATTTGATCTGTATTGCGGGGAATTGAATCTGTGTGCTAGAAATAATAGGATTGAGCAGTTCTGCTGGGTAGGCAATCAATAGTGTCTGCCCTTGTGATCATCTTCACATAACAAGAAACTGAAGCTGAGTGAGATTAAGATCACTCACAATAATGATCCTTCAGTCGATCTTGTCAGCAGAGAGAATCTGTGTCCACATCCTGACTGCAACTGGGTTTATTACCCTATCACCCTAGACTCCAACACATGCGTACACTGACTTGTGTCAAATTAAAATTAATAGTTGCTGTCTGTTAAACATTTGTATAAAAACCTATATAGGGATTAGAGAAATGGTCCAATAGTTACATAACTATCTGATCTTCACAAGATCTAGATTCAATTCCCAATATCTTTATGGAATTTAACAACTCTCTCTAACTCCAGTTCCAGGGGATCTTACACCTTTTTCTGATCCCTGTGTGTACCCGGTATGCACACGGTGTGGTGCACAGACATATGTGCAGGCAAAACACTAGCATAAAATAACATAATTTTTTTAAAGACAACTAATTAATAAGACACAGCTACTACAATTCCCCCCCCACAACCCAGCTACAATAATTCTTATGCAGAATTGTAGAATCAGATGTTAAGTCTTTTAACAGAATTATTGTTATAGAATTTCATGTCTCTGCAACAAATTATTGTAATTGTCACTAACCAGAAGATAAATATAATTTTAGCAACTGTGGTCACAAGCAAAGGTTCTGTCCTCTCTGATTCAGCAATCACCTCATTCATTTTTTGTTTGTTTGTTTGTTTTTTGATGGTTAATATTGGTTTTCTTTTTTTCTTTCTTTTTTTTTTTTTTACAATATCTCCTTTCCCAGGTTCTCCTCGAAAAAAAAATAAAATAAATAAATAATAAGTAAATAAATAAGTAAAAAAAAAAAAGAAAAAAATTAAAATAAAAAACCCCAAAATAAAACAATCCCCTGTTCCCTTCCCCCTTCCTCTTCTCACCATCCCACCCCATCCTGCTTACTGGCCCTGGCATTCCCCTAACACTAGGGCATAGAACCTTCTGGTCATCAATGGGAGGAGAAGACCTTAGCCTGGTGAAGTTTTTTTGTTTTCTTTTTCTTTTTCCCACTAGTATTTCAGTGGCCTTGGTTTACAGAGCCATCCATGGCCACAGTTTGAATTTTAATATATGCCTTAGCATTCCATGTCTAAGTCTACAAATTCTGAGATACTTCCATTGTACTTTCAAAGTTCACTGAAATTCTTCTCTCATTAATTCATCAACAGTTCTCTTAGAAACTTTAAAGTGTGCACACCTACTGTTCCTTTTTTGCGTTATCCTATTAAGAGCACAGGGTATTCAAAGGTTAAATTGACCTCTTCAATCTTAATTTCTCTTGCTTTTGTTCTGCTCAAAAAACAATCGAAGCTACAATGTGTTCCATCTTAGAAGCCAGTCAGCAATATCTGCTCCCTTCTCAACAGAATGTTTACAAGAATTCCAAATGACTCACTATCAAATCATTTACACATGTGCACTGACAAATGTACATTCCATATTTCATTTGTTGAAGTGGCCATTATGAGATTCATAAAACCACAAATAGGTATTTGTTGTGGATAAGAACATAAACTCTTGTCCTGGACTTCCTAGTTTTAATTTTCAACTTTGAAATTTCAATTGTTGTTTGAAGTTCTTTCTTTAACAAAGAATAATAAAATGTAAGATTGTTTTGTTCTCCTTTATTTGTTTTTACTGAACTTCTAACTCCATGTTCTTCTCCCTGACACTTTTTTCTCATTTCTTAGGTAACAGTAATTATATCTTTTTATTTCTCTATACTCATCAACATGAATGCCCTAACATGAGCTAATGAACATGCCAAACTGGACTCCAAAAGCCAGAACTACAGGCAACTGTTGAAATCTGGGAGTGATAGAGGTTGTCTTCCCCAGGAAATAACACAATTGTTTCTCTAATAATTTTTATTAAAATGTATTTTATTTTTAATTAAGTGTGTGTCTATGTGTGTGTATGAGAGAGAAAGAGAGAGAGAGAGAAGAAGAGAGAGAGAGAGAGAGTTCCTGAGTAGAGAGACATTTTATCCTTCTTGAGTTTGAGTCACTGACTGTTGTAAGCTGCCCAGTTTAAACAGTACAATTTACTTGCAGTCTCAGCAAGAGTATTATCATGAGTTCTTATCTTCAGTTCCATATCCAAGTCCATTTCTTCCCAATTTATATAGATATCATGACCCAGCATGGTCTCCTCACTGCTTCTCTAACAAGGAAGTATACTCTCTTATGAATGTCCTGAAGGACCCCAAAAGAAACTGTAGTCAGTCACATTTACGGTTTTCTTGTCTTTATTGTTTCATTTACTGTTTGTCACCCTTATTCCAGAAACTTTACAACCCTGTTTTAAAGACAGAGCTGTTTCTTATCTGTCAGCTCTTTGCTGACATAATCTTTCCTGGGTTAAATCTCTTCCTGTGCTTTTATATATTATAATATGAGGTCTATTAAGTTCTGACTCAGAACTTTGTCTCAAGCTTATTCATAGTGTCCTGTTTGTTTCCACTGGGCACAGTCACTTGGGTGGTGAAAAGCAGGGAACTTGACTGCTCTTATCCCACACTGATACCTGGGAGGGAGGGTACTGGACTTCTGGGAAGCACCTAGACACCATATGCACAATCTGAGATGAGGGAATGTAGAAGCTGCTATTTCCTGGCTTCCTGGTACCCAGTCACTGCTGGAGATCCACACAGAGAACTGGGGAACAATGTGTAAGGGTTCTACAGACCCAGGCTGTGGCTGACATTGGGGGATCCCAAACTCCTGGACATCAGGCATTGTTGAGTCAGGAGGAGTTATGAACATACTCCAGGGACTGAGGATGGCTGAAGATAGTCTAGCCTGGATAGGCCTTTAATGGAAGAATTAAGATACAGCTCCATAGTATAAGGCCTTCTCCAAACTCCCCATGGTGGATGGTGATAAAGACACCGTCCATGGTTCTAAACTATTTATTGACTTTTCATAGTGGAAAATGGATGCATCTAGTATTGTATAATACCAACTTCTCAGGGTGGACCTGAGATTAAATATCTTTTGAAGGGAGGAATGTCTGGGAAAAGAAGCTTATTGGCTAAGCCTTCAGCATCTTTAAGCACCTCATTTGCATGGAGAACTTTGTTCTGGGCCTACATGATCACAGGTCATGTTTCCTTATGTGAGAAGTATGGCACAAGTTCCAGGCCAGGAATTTGGCAGGGACCTACAATATCATGTGTGCATTTCCAGGTCTCAACCAGGTCTACCTTCCAAGCTTCCTGGAATGGTTGACTGTCCCATAATGTCCACATTAAATTCCATGATTCTTAGCATAAAATATTTTCCTCTATAATTTATATTAGTGACTAGCAAAAAATTAGCCATATAATTTCCCATTGAATCTGTTAAGGAACAATTCTCAGAAAGACAGTACTGTGGCTGCATATTTGTTTTATGTACATGCTCCTTAGAATCTTGCCAAAGTCACCTGAATGAATAAAATGTGTAATGTGAACTCACTATGAGAATGGAAGAAGGATTGGTAGTTGAAATAAACTAGAAGATTCATGTTCTGCTACATAGGTATACACCCCTGATTAAAAATATATATGTGTGTGTATATATATATATATATATATATATATATATATATATATATATGTGTGTGTGTGTGTGTGTGTGTGTGTGTACATATATACATGCATATGTATATATAGTACCAACATTATTTTAAGATTTATTTAACTATTATTATAGGTGAGTGGATGTTTTGTCTGCATATGTGTTTGTGCAGCACTTGTATATCTGGTGGTCAAGGAACTCAGAAGATGGTGCTGAACACCCAGAAACTGCAGTTATAAGTAGTCTGGAAACATCATATTGGTGGTGTTTGCCATTGAAGCTACATCCTCTGGAAGAGCAGTCAATGATATTAGTTGTTAAGCCATCTCTCTAGCTCCCCAAAGATAGGATTTCATAAAATGATTGTTTTATTTTAATATACAAGTGTCTGTGTAATACATTCATGTGAATGTATGTGTCTGTGGATGGAGGAAGAATGAGTTGGATGTTCAAGAGTTGGAGTTACAGGATGTTGTGAGCCTCGTGATATGAGTGTTAGGATATGAACTAGGGTCTTCTGAAAGGTAAAAAAAATTCTTAAACACTCCACAATGCCTTCATTCTTCCCAATAATATTTTTATGTAGCATGGGAAGCCTATCACCTTAATGTGCTCCAGTTTCTATTTTTATATTATTCAAATTTCTAAAATATTAAATTGTACAGTTATGTTAGAGGAAGCCTATAGATGTAAATTATTTGATGATCCCTGATCATTATATATTCAAACCTGTTATCTTTTATTAATGTATCAATGATCAGTGTAATACTAATTAACCCAAACATTTCTAAAAGTAAATTAAAGACTTTGCCTCTATTTTTTCTCATGTAATTTAATTATCTAAGTAAACTACAGGCATCTACATGAGATAAATCAATATAATAACATATTTATTGATCAATACACAGATTACACAAGAAAAGTATGGATAGAGTTAGATAGTAATCTATTTACAGTTATTGTTTTTATAGATTTCAAACTTCCATTTTGTAAATGTTATCTTTATTTCCTCAGAGGAAGTGATGAGATGAGAGCCATACCCAAGTTCTGAGAATATACACTTTGGTTCAGCTCAGAGAGTTTCTTTCTCTGTTCTAACCCAAGGTCTAAGCTTGGAAGCTTTTAGGCTTCATAAAATTGAATCTTCCAACTTTCCTAACTCAATCTGGCTTCTCTCAGCTTCTGACTCAATTGCTCTGCTTAGACCAGTACTAATTTTCGCAATATGTTCTAATCTTTTGGCTTCTTCTCATTCTCCAGCCTGTTCTCTCTTCACCTGTGTCTGGCTTGTTCTCTCTTCAACCTATCTTTGTAAAATTGTCCCTGTACAACTGCCAAACACATTCCAACACCCTTGCTCCTTGTGCTGTTCTTAAGTACTCCTTAAGCTTAAGTTCTTATGCTCTCCTTCCTGTGTCTTCTCATGAGAATTGAAAGCATTCTTTCTTTGACTCATTTGGTCAAATATTTCTCTGATTAATCACTTTTCCCCTAAATTAGTCATCACTTTCAAACATGACTGGTTCCTTCTACAAATTAGTCTTACCTTCATTGTTTAGGATTATCTGTGTTTACTAAGGGCAGGTCTATATTCTGGCTAGATCATGCTGTAATCCAGGTTCTGTCTATGTTTAAAGTGGATCATATAGACATAGAAGGTCTTGTGCTATGATCCTTTGCCATAGCAGCCTTGTTGTTGGATTAAAATTTTTTTCCAATTTTTGTTTTTGTTCCTGATTTTGATTTATTATTATTAGTAAGAACAAAGCTTTTTTTGAATGATAAGTTCATACATCCATATTCACGTATGTTTGACTCTTACCATCATGTATATGCTAGTAAAAATATATGAACTTTGTTGCATGTCAGTCTATTTCATCTATCCAGAATTGTGTTTGTATGCTAGTTAAATTTTATAGTTTTTTCCTATTACATGATCAAGATATAATCAATTTCTAAAAATAATTCGCTTATATTCTCAGTAGAAATTCATTTATTTTATATATGGCAAAGATACTGTAGTGGAAGAAATAAATAACAAGCTTTGCATGGAAGATTGTCTACATAGCCGTGTCTCTTTTATCATTTTTCTTCTCTTTACCCATGGTTGTAGTTACATACAGTCAACTGTCATCCAAAAATATTTACATAAAATATGTTAAAAATAAATAATTTTCAGAATTAACTTTCAACCAATTATTTACTAAAATCCTATACTTTTCTTGTTTAATATTTTCACCCTGTACATTCTATGTTGCTCAACTTTGTCTACCTTGAAACAATATTTTTGTTTTCTCAGGTCTGTGTTTTTGTAACCCTATTAATCCTAGCAATGTCCTCCAGCATAAGCAGAGTTATACTAATAATTCAGATATCCCGGAGAGACACTAAAAGAACTTCTGTTGCCTCCAACATCCTGTTCAGCCCCATTTCAGCCTTCAGACTTTGGCGGCCTCCACCTGAAGCAGTCACCTGGGAAATTAAGCCGAAAGACCTTCTGCAGACTATAGGCTTATCTCTGAAAGAAGTTGCCCTAGAAGTTCAGCTGACACACAACTATGCCTGTGACAATGCCTACTGCCTGAGGACAACTGCAGACATCTGAGCCATTGGTGACCTTTGCTTGTGACTCCCTCTTGACTCTTTCCTGACTTCCCCCTGCAGTGTTTATGTCATGCAAATTTTTTAATTCTTGAGTTTTCAGTTCCAGTTCTTACCTGCCTATATAAGCTCAAAACACACCCAAGTAAAGTGTGGCCTTGATAGAACTCTACTTGGCATCCGTCTCTTTGTTCTCCGACCTGTTTCATTTTGCAGGTCCTGTATGACCTCCAGCTGAAGAGACCCACAGACCTGAGTGAGACTGCGGGCCGGTTTCACTCAAACTTCCTGTAATTGAAAAGGAAATTGCCCCAAAATAATCAGGAAAGATAAAAACATGATAAGGCAGCTAAGGTCTTTGTCTAGAATGGAAATATAAAGGAGAAAAGAAAATCAGTACTAGCTCTGCTGTTGTTGCTCAAACTTCAAATAGTGTAGTCCTATTATGTGCTCGATGCTTGGCAAATATAGCAGAATTAAATTGCTGAGTGATGGAAACAAACAGACTCTCAGTTTAGTGGTAATTTGTTGTAAGAGAAAGAACAGAGCCTACACAAGGTCTTCAGGAAAGGCTATGAGGGATCAAGGGAGTCCAAGCTGTTAATTGCAAGTCGTGTTGTTAACAACAATAGAAAGGTACTTGGGCAGATTATCATACATTCTTTGAAGAGTTCTCATATCCCCTGGCAGAGGTCTCTATTACACTTCTGTAAGAGTTGATACCATTAAGAAGAAAGTATTCCCTAAACACATTTTCAGCTTTGATGGAATTGGGTTTATGTGTGGGTAAAGGCATCCAATAGAATCTACACTTATAAAAGTACAAAGAAAATACCAGGAAACTGACAACAGGGTAATAAACATGTTCCAATCACAATATTAATATAAAGGATTTTGTCAAAGATACTTTAACTGTCTCCAACCATCTATGCCATGAACTCTGGGAACCCACATCATTTTAGGCAGGTTATTTTTTTTTTTTCTGAAAAATCAACAGGTGGATTTTTCAGAGCCCTAATTCTACTTCTTAGTGACTATGAAATTAAGTAAAGATGTTCTTATCATTAGTGATAAAATAATCACACATCAAGAATGTTACATTTATATACATAGAGAAGGAAAATACTCATACAAATTTATGGTAGTATATTAATTCTTACTTTTGCTATTAGTATGCAGTAACAATCTCTTGAAACTAGTGATTAATTAGCTTTTATCAAAGGTACATACATACAGAATAAACATGATACAAACAGAGATTGCTGCTATTTAAGGTTCAAGGTATTCATTAGGGTCTTCAAACATATACCCTATAAATATTCAGAGATGATGGCTTAAAGTCCAAAGCAAGTTATGTTTTCCATTTAGAAGTAAAGGAAGATGCTTTGTATTGGTATTATTGAAATAATGGAAATCAGATTAAATTTCTTGTCACTCATGGCCTAAATATATCATTAAAGCTGTGTAATGCAAGCAGATCTAATCCTTAATGCTCATCCCTAGCATTGCAAAAGAATATTAGCTGCAGACTTCTTTCCAGCCTAACCATGCCTTCTGTGGATCTCACAGACTACCCTCTCTTGACCTAGACTTTTATTCACCCAAACCAAAGTGCCTTAATACATCCAGGACAACATATCTTCATTAGAGGTTAGCTATCTTACTAGAGCTGTGGTACAAAAGAAAGATTTTCAAATTACCTATGTCCTTAAAGAGTAAATGAGTAAATCCACTAAAGAAATCAAGGAAGAACTAAATAAACAATTGTAGAAAATGATTAAAGAAAACCAGAAAAACACAGACAATTGAATAAAATGAATAATTCTCTTAAAACCGTTAAAAATATACAAGTAGTTGAAGAAAATGAATAAAAATGTTCAAGACTTGAAAATAGAAATAGAGATGATAAAAAACAAACGGGAATTTTA
This sequence comes from Montemys delectorum, assembly GCA_019843815.1. Classification (NCBI taxonomy): domain Eukaryota; kingdom Metazoa; phylum Chordata; class Mammalia; order Rodentia; family Muridae; genus Montemys; species Montemys delectorum. The sequence goes on from JADRCD010227635.1 coordinate 58,014, forward strand.
AAAATGAAAAATTTAGGAATTCAAACAGAATTTAATAGATAAGATTAAGAACAGAATACAATAGATAGAAGAAAGAATCTCAGGCATTGAAGATATGATAAAAGAAAATGATACATTTGTTAAAGAAAATGTTAAATCAAACTTGTGATATTAAATATCCACGTAATCTAGGTTAATAATTAAAAGACCAAACCTAAGAATAATTGGAATAGAGGAAGTTGAAGAATCCCAGTTCAAAAGCCCAGAAAATCTTTTCAACAAAATTGTAGAAGAAAATGTTAGATACCTAAACAAGATGATGCCTAGCAAGGTACCAGAAACATACAGAACACTAAGTAGATTGGACCAGAAAAGAAAGTCCCCTCACCACATAATAATGAAAATAAAAGATACAGAACAAAGAAAGAATATTACAGTTTGAAACAACAATCAAAAAATAATAATATTTCAGGTGTTTCTCACCTGAAGGCAGACCTGATAGAATTATATCTGATTATTCAATGGAGGCTCTAAATGCCAGAAAATCTAGGACAGGTGCTGCAGATTCTAGGAGACCACAGATGCCAGCCTAGTCTACTTTACCCAGCAAAACTTTGAATCATCACAGATGGAGAAATAAGATATTCCATGGTAGAGTAAAAGATAAACAATATTGCTATTCAAATCCTGTTTTACAGCAGGTGCTAGAGGGAACAAGTTTAAACTAAGAAGTTTAAGTACATCAATAAAAGACAGAAAAAACCATCATCACCCTAAGTCTAAAGTGGGAAAACCTGAACACACACACATACACACACACACACACATACACACACACACACACACACATACACACACACACACACACACACACATTCAGAGAGAGAGAGAGAGAGAGAGAGAGAGAGAGAGAGAGAGAGCACTATGACTACCACCACCACAGTAACAAGAATCAACTATTTTCTTATAATATCTATAGTTTCATTTCAATTACCCAATAAAAAGGCATAGACTAACAAAATGGATACAAAGACAAGATCTATTGTTCTGTGCATCCCAGAAGCATATATCAACATTAAATATAGTCATTACTTTAGGGTAAGAAGTTGGAAAATATATTTCAATTGAATGAACCTAAGGAGGACAGAAGCTGGTATAGTCACCTTAGCATCAGCTTAAATAGACTTCAAAACGAACAAATAAAATAGGATAGAGACAGACATTACACACTAATCAAAGGAAAAAATATCTATCAAGTTGACATTTCAATTATTAACATGCTTGCCCCAAAACACAGGGTAACCCAGTTTTGGAAAAGAAACACTGATACCTTAAATCAAATATTGACACTTTTGCAGTGACAGTGGGAGATTTCAATATTCTACTTTCACCAATGGAAAATTCATCCAGTCAAACATTTAACAGATTGGTACTGGAGATAACAGATATTTTAATTCAAATGAACTTAACAGTTATTTATAGAATATTTCACTCAAACAGAAAGGAATGTATCCTCTGCTCAGCAACTCATAGAACTTTCTCCAACATTGATCACATCCAAGGACACAAAAAGTCTTCACAAATATAAGAAATTTGAAATTTGTTCCTGCATCCTTTCACATTACCACAGATTAAAGCTGGATATCAACAACAACAGAAATAACTGGAAGTTTACAAGCATATGGAAATTTATAACTGTCTATTGCATTAAAAATGGATCAGGACAGAAATTTAAAAAGAGACACTTTCCAGAAAAAAAATACAAATAAAACAAAAACAAAAACAAAACAAAACAAAACCCAAAAAACAAAAAACAACAACAAAACAAATCCCTGTTCCCTCACCCCTCCCCCTGCTCACCACCACACTCTCTCCAGTTAACTGGCCCTGGCATTCCCCTACACTGGGACACAGAACCTTCACAGGGCCAAGGGCCTCTCTTCCTGTTGATGACTGACTTGGCCATCCTCTACTACACACATGCTGCCAGAGCCATCTGTCCCACCATGTGTACTCTTTGGTTGGTGGTTTAGTCCCTGGGAGCTCTGAGGGTACTAGTTAGTTCATATTGTTGTTCATCCTAAGGGGCTGCAAACCCTTCACCTCCTTTGGTCCTTTCTTTAACTCCTTCGTTGGGGACCCTGTACTCAGTTCAATGGAGGGAAACTGGGAAAGGAGAAATCATATGACATGTAAATAAAGAAAATATCTAATAAAAAATAATAAATACATCTTTAAAAAAAAAGAGACACTTTCTAGGATGGAGTGAAAATTAACAGCTAGCATAAACATGTTTATTTAACCCAAGAAAAGAGGTGCTAAGAGTGAGGTTCCAAGCAAGCGATTCCTATCTAGCAACTTCACAGCATGCCTGAAAGCTGCAGAACACCAAGAAGTAAGCACATGCAAGAGGAGTAGATGGCAAGAAATAATAAAACAAACAATTGGTTCTTTGAGAAAACCAACAAGATAGACATTTTCCAAACTAAGTAAAACTCTGAGAGAACTATCCAAATTAAAAAAAAAAAAATCAGAAACAAAACAGGGACCAAACAAAAGATAGGGAGGAAATGCACATAATCATATCAACATATTTAAGAAAGAATCCAAACTAACAACAACAACAAAAAAATACATGTTAATTTCATTAAATACTGAAAAAGCCTTTGACAAAATCCAACACCACTTTATGAAAAAAATAATGCATAGATTAGGGATATAATGGACATATCTAAGTATAATAAAGGCAATGTATAACAAGCCTACTGCCAACATCAAATTATATGGAAATAATTTCAAATCAGTTACACTAAACTCAGGAAAAAGACAAAGTTTTCCATTTCTCAATATCTATTCTATATAGACTTTGAAGTTTTGGAGAGAATAATAAGTCAATTGAAGGATATCAAAGTGACAAAATTTGGAAAGGAAAAAGTCAAGTGTGTTATTTGTAGATGATATGATAATATACATAAACAACCTTAAAATTTCTACCAGCAGACTCCTATAGTTGTAAATAATTTCAGCAAGGTGACTGGATAATAGATTAATTCAACACAAAAAGGGAAAAAAAAGACAATAAAAAGTAGCCTTCCTATATACACTTGATAAATGGATTTAGGAATAAATCACTGAAATAGCAGCTTTCCCACAAGCCTCCAATAATACCAAATACCTTGAGATAACTCTAACCTAACAGGTGAAATCATAGTATGACAAAAAACATCAAGGTTTTAGAGAAAGAAATTGAAGAAGATATTGGAAGATCGAAAGGCCCCCAGTGCTCATGAATCAGTAGGATTAACATAGTAAAAGTGCCTGTTCAACCAGAAAATAATTCATAGATTGAATGCAAACTCCATCAATATATCAACACTTTTTTTAAACCATTCTTGAAATGACTATTTTCAACTTCATACGACAACATACTCAACACAGGATAGTTAAATCATTCCTGAATTATAGAAGAACTTCCAGAGGTGTTACCATTCCAGATTTCAAGTGTTACTACAGAATTATTGGGGTTTTTTTTATTGAAATGTATTGACATAAAACCAGATACAGTGAACAATGAAATTTTATTGAAGACCCACACATAAATACACACACCTATGAAGATTGGCTTTTTGATAGAGTTCATAAATACACACTGGAAAAAAAAAGACAGTATCTTCATTGATGGTGCTGTTCCAACTGTTTGACTACATGTAGACTAGTAAGAATAGATACTTATCTAGAGACTTCAATGTAAACCTACATACACTGAACTTAATAGAAGAGAAAGTTGTGAATAGGTTTGAATGGACTGGCACAGGAGATGACTTCTTGTACACAAAAGTTATAGTGCAGGCATTAAGGTCAACTACTCATAAAGGGGACCTCGAGAAACTGAAAACTTCTGTAAGGCAAAAGGTACTCATCAACAGGACAAATCATCAACCTACAGAATGTGAAAAGAGTTTCACCAGCTCCACATCCTACAGAGGGCTTATATCCAAATTATATAAAGAACTCAAGAAACGAAATGTCAAACAAATTCCGTATAAACCAATTAAAAATTTGGAATAGAGATAAAAAGAATTCTCAATAGGTCGAGAAACACCTAAACAAATGTTCAACTTTCTTAACCGTCAAGAAAATACAGAGCAAAACTTTGGGATTCCATCATATATCTATCAGAATTGCTAAGGTCAAGAACACAAGTGGAGCTGTGGAGAGATCCTTCCATTGCTAGAGGGAGTGCAAACTTGTACAGACTGCAGAAGTCTACATGACTGTTTCTCCTAAGATTGGCAATCAGTTCACCTAAAGACCCAGATTTACCACTCATGAGCATCCAAATGATACTCCTTCCACTCCCAAAGGCACTTGCACAACTGTGTTCATAATGTCTTAATTTATAATAGCCAGAAACTGGAAACTACCAAGATGCGCCCCCTGCCTTAACCAAAGATTCGATAAAGAAAATATAGTACATTTACACATTGTAAGATCACTCAACTCATAAAGAAATGGCATTATGAGATCTGTAGACAGATGGATCCAACTGAAAAAAAAATCATTCTGAGTGATGTAATCCAATCTCAGAAAGACAAATACAATATGTATTCATTTATAAGTAGGCATTGGCCATTAATTGCATAACAAAACTACAATCTTTAGTCCTAGAGAGGTTAGGTAAGGAGTTGGGCTATAGCAGAGACGTAAATAAACTGGGAAAGGGAAAATAGAATAGATCTTTTGGAGAATGAACTAGTGTTGGGTGGTGATGGGAATGGGAGAAATCAGTTGCATGGGGTGGGGCTGAGATGGAATAGCAGAGAGTTCAGGGAAAGACAGCTAGAATTAGGGGTCATTTGGCAGGTGATGTGAAAACCTCCTGCAGTGGAAACTTCCTGGAATCTATGAGAGTGATCCTAATGAAGACTTCTATTAACAGGGCATAAGGAGTCTGAACTGGCTAGCTTTTGTAGCCAGCAAGGCTACCCATTGTGGGACAGCTTGTCTTTGCTTGACTTTTTGGCCAATGAGCCTATGCAGATCCCCAACCAACCTGTTGACAGTTCAGCTTGACCTGTACAGATCTTGACTAGTGGAAATGGGATCTGAGAACATGAAAAAATGGTCTGAAATGTAGTCTAATGCTGTAGACAATCTTACTTGTTTCAGTGCACTATTATACAAGAATGTAATAAAGAAAGTAATAATCCAAGGAATATTGTTTGAGTTCAGGAAAAATGTGATCAAAATGATGTAAATAAATGCCAGTAAGCACATACTCAATATTAACAGAACAGCTTTTTCTCAGAACTTTCTTAAGGCAGACTAATTTAAATACAGTTGCCTGGCACTACAGTTGATTATATCTGAGAAGGTATGAGGGCAAAGAAGACAGCTATATCCCTGTTCAGGGTATACTGAATATTGGGGCCTATAGCAATGATCTGACATCCAAGAATAAGCATGCCTTATAAATTCAATGTAAATTTTTTGTCACAGAAGGCAGGAAATAATATTCAAGGACGATTCAGGGAACAAAATGCATTTGACTTAAAAGGCCCTCTGACTTCTCAGGGAGCACCTCTCACTGTTCCTTAAGGCATTGTTCACTATGGGCTATTCTTTTGAACATGTTCTAACACACCACAGGCTGATGCCAAACCAATGGCTTGCTTTCTGATAATAGAGCCCCATTGCCAAGGACAACTTCAGCTCTACTCTTTAAAGGCAGAGAGGTCAAGGTGGTGCTAGCATGGAGCCTTCAGCTCCTCATTCTAGTCTCTTTGGTGTGTGAAGAAAAACCTGGACACCATCACAGCCAACAATTCTTTGGTTTAAAATCAGTTCTACCTAAAAGAGGTGCTGGAACAATGGAGACTCTTAACCTGTGAGAGTGTCCAACCAATGTCAGATTCAACTTGAGGCCCACTCTGTCAGAGGGAGTGCATGCCCCACACTGTTTAGATTTCTAAGAACTGTAGACTGGATAAAACCAAGCACAGTTGGCCTAACAAAATAAACAAAATAAATGACATGTCTGCTGTACTCATAAATTGGTGCCTTGTGCAGTTGTCTTCACAAGTGCTTTCTCCTGGAGCATATGGGAAATGGTGCAGAGACCTATAGCCAGATGTGATGTGGAGAGAGAATAAATTGGAGGTCTCCATAGGGTACCATCCTTTTGGTGCTCAGGGAACCCTGTGGAAGAGGAGACAGAAAGATCATAGAAGTCAGAGGGAATGGGGAATACTATGAAAATAAGGCCTTCAGAATCAACTAAGCTGGGCACTTATGGGCTTATGGATACTGAAGAGGTAACTAAGCTATCTGTAGGAGTCTACACCATGTCCTCTCTGTATATGTTAGCTTAGTGGAACTTTTAATTGGGGAAGTGGATATGTTTTTCACTTTTTTCTGCTTTTGGAACCCTTTTCCTCTTATTCGATTGCCTTGTCCAGTCTAAATGTGAGGGCGTTCATCTTGACATAATGTATTTTATCTTATATTTGGTTATTCTCTCTTGGTGATTTGCTTGTTTCTTATGGTAGATGAATGAGGAGTGGATCTGGAGGAGAGGTGGGCTGGTGGTGTGGAGCAGTGGAAGACTCTCATTGTAATGTTTTGTGTACAGGAAGAGTCTATTTTCACTTAAAAAGAGATTTTTCTAAATATAAAATACATGCCAAAGTAATATTTAATATAAAATTCTTTAATTGGATGGTAATATTATTTAAAGTAATAAAATATACACTAAAATCCTTTTCAGAGATGTAAAAACCTAAAGTGAAGACATTACCAGTTGTAGTAGAATCTTATAATCCAAGCTCTTTGGAGATGGAGAAATAATCAGAAATCCAATTTTTCCCTCTGCAAAGTAGCAAGTTTAAGGATAGACAGGAATGCATAGGACCCTGTCTCAAAACAAAGATGGTAACTAACTAATAAATAACATGTTTTCATTTCAATTAACATTATGAGAGAGTAATAATCCATGGACATTTTAACACTCCTGTTTCTTAGTAGATCTGTGTCTAGACTCACATCTGTGCACAAGTACATATTGTGTGTGTGTGTGTGTGTGTGTGT
>JADRCD010227636.1:0-16043 GCA_019843815.1 Montemys delectorum
CGCGCACACACACACAGAATTAAGCAAAGACATATAAATAAACCAAATTACACCCAGAGCCCAACTCAACTAATAGACCAGTTGAAGGGTGGAAATACTAAATTCTTTTTAAAAATATTTTTCATTGAAATAGAATTATGTCACTTTCTCTTATCTAGTCCTCTCATTTGCCCCTTACAGTTATTCTCCCCAGAACTCTTTCCAGGTTCCCTCACTCTCAAGTTGCTATCCTCTTTTTCTTTGATTATATGTACACACACACACACATATACGCACGCACGCACGCACACACACACACACACACACACACGCACGTTGTGTATATGGTTTCAAGGCTGATCACTCTGCACTAGGCAATCAATAAGGAGACTCATCCTTGAGAGAGACTAATTCTTTTTCCAGTAGTCAATAGTTGCCTGTAATTCTTTTTTTTTTTTTTTTAATGCTCCTTCTCCCACCCACCCATTCCCATCTCACCACCCTGGCATTCCCCTACATCGGGGAATCAAGCCTTTACAGAACCAAGGGCTTCTCCTCCTACTCATGCTAGACAATGCCATCCTCTGCTATATATGTGGCTGGAGCCATGGGTCCCTTCATATGTGCCTGTAATTTTTTTTTTTTTTTTTTTGGCTTTTCAAGACAGTGTTTCTCTGTGTAGCCCTGGCTGTCCTCGAACTCAGAAATCCAACTGTCTCTGCCTCCCAAGTGCTGGGATTAAAGGCGTGTGCCACCACTGCCCGGCTTGTAATTCTTAATCTAGGAGTGAAAATTTCCCTTTTCTACATTAACATGTGCATTGATATTGCTGTTGTTTCTGTCTTGTTTCCTACCCCCCCCCCCCCCGGGATTCTGGCCCTCCCCTTTTACTATGTTCCTTGAGCCATAGATGCAGGAGTTGTAATACAGATCTGTCTGCTTGAGCTGGGTTCCCCACAATCCATTGAACTCTAGATTATATCCTGTTGTGGTTTTCTGTGATGTTGCCTCTCAGGGGTTGAGGGTGGTCCCTACTGCTAAAGACATACTTGACTTAGATGGCTCTGAGCTTAGATGACTAGATCTGACCTGAAAGCCTCTTTCCTATGGTCTAGCTTTTATGGTTCCAGAAAAATACTATGCAAGCTGCCAAGGGAGATAAGCAAATTAAATAATCCTAGCCAGCTGCAACACCTATGAACCACAATTATCAGCATGAGAGAAGTACAGCAAGCAGAAATTTACAGGTATATATCTAATACAATATAGTTTGTTCTATAATAAGTCATCTACATGGGTGGTCAATGCTTAGATAGACTAAGGACTTACACAAGTCATGGTATTTTAGTGCATGAGCCAGACTCAGGACAGAGTATAGGAACAGGGAATGTTATTTGGGAAGAGAGAACACACTCAAAAGCAGAACAACAATGTAAAACACCATGGGATTTATTGTAAATGAAAGACTTCATGGGATTGACAAGAGATCATGCTGAGAGTTAGGGAAGGACTGGGTCATGTTGCTGTATTTTGTATGTTATGTTAATGATTATAATAAAAGTATATACATGAAGTAATTACAGTTGGAATTTCATTTGTGATGCTGAGATAGAGTACTATACCAAAGTGAGGTACCAGACAAAAAGTATTGTTTTTAAAGAAAATGTTGCTACACAAGTCACTGGGAGGAGAGAGCCTTGGTCCTGTGAAGGCTCAATGGCCCAGTGTAGGGGAATGCTGGGACGGTGAAGTGGGAGTGGGTGGGTGGGTGGGGCAGCAACCTCATAGAAGCAGGGGGAAGGCGGATGGGATAGGAGGTTTCTGGATGGGAAATGTGGAAAGGGGATAACATTTGAAATGTAAATAAATAAAATATCCAATTAAAAAAAAAGAAAATGTTTTAGGACTAGTTCCACTCCTTTGAACCCCTCAATTAGATCAAGACTACAGCGAGTGGCCAATTGAGATTGAAAATTCAGAAGTCTTTTGTCAGAGTGACTTTTGAGAAAACTGTTCTCTACAGTGCATATAGGTAGGGGAGATGGGGTAGAGTTTGATTCTTCTCGCATAGGAGGATGCTGAGAAATGTCTAAGTGTTGGTGGTGGAACAAGGATGTTAATGCTTTAGGAGTGGTCTGCATGCATAATTTCTAATGGTTGTCAGTGTAAAGAATGTATGAGTGCTCTTTGTAGTTGTGAGGAGACCAGAACAACAAAAGTTGTTTCTTTGTTTGTCTGTTTTTCTTGGAATGGTCAGTGGAGATGTCTAAGTGTGTAAAATGCTTGCTGAGTAAGCCTGGAGAACTGAATTAGGTAACCCCATACTCATATACATGGACTGGGCACAGTGGTACCTGGCTACGGTCTCAGTGATTGGAGGTGAACACAGGGGGAACTGTAGTTAGCCAACTGGTGGGCTCCAGGTTTAAGAGGAGACCCTGTTTCAAAAAATATTGTGGACAGTGATAGAGAAAGACCCCGATATAACTTTTTTCTGGCCTTCTTGCTCTTGCTTGGATGCATCCCTTCTCTATAGAACTTCTTGAATCAAACTATAGGTAAGAGCCTCTTCAGAGATGAAAAATTCCTGAAGGACTGCTCAAAGAAGCAGGATACAAACCAGGTCCACAGATCGTAATGGGAAACTAAGACGATCCTAGAATGTCTGCCTTCCTTTCTTCTCCTGTGTCTATTCACCCAAAATCCAAAAATTAGCAGAGGCAACAAGTCCTTGAAATCTGGCAATGATTTTCACCATTCCCTAGTTTTAAGTGCCTTAGAGTAAAAGGCAAAATAATCAGTTTTTTCAAGGTCCCATGCCTTCTCACACGCACTTTCAATGTCAAAATTAACTTTCAAGTTTTTTCTTATTTTGGAAAGTACTCATTTTACTTGTGAAGTTTGTTTGTTTGTTTGTTTGTTTGTTTTTGCTCTGAACATTGGTCTTTCTACCTGGTTATTTTGGTCTCAGTCTTTCATTTTGGGGTATTTCTTGGTATTTATAAGACATTTGGTTATATGTTTAAGAGTAAAGCACTAAAAAGCTCAGTGGAAGCTCTGTCCTTAGAATGAGCTTACAGACTAGTGAGCTCCACTGCAGAGTGCTTCCCGGCCATCTGTCTTTCTTCTCTTTAAACATCTTTATTAAGATATAATTCACATACAACAAAATCTACCCATTTCAAGTTTACATTTTTTCATACAGTCATATTTGTGCAGCCACAACCTATGCCTAAAATCTTTTCAACCACTAAAAATAGAAGCTAAAACCCATCTGCAGTTACTCCTCTCTCATTGGCTTTTTCTATATCACATCTTCAGTCTTTGATAACTATTAATCTCTATGCATTTTCCTATTCTTGACACTTCCATATTCTACAAATGGAAACACAATATTTAGAATTAGTATCCAAGATAACACCTATCATGTAGATTGGGAAATCTAAAGTGATTAGCTTTTTTCTCCCCATGCAGGGGATGAACTGTATGATAGGCAGTGTTGTGGCCCTAGGCTGTGCCTGCAGTCCAAGACAAGCTTCTTTCAATTATCACGCCTTCAAGGTTAAATAGACACGTGCTAGCACACATCAGTATTCCATTCTCTCTTGTGGATGACTAATATCAATGTGGGTATATTATGTTTGTGAATTCATCAGTTGATGGTCATTTGGGCTATAGCCACTTTGGTAGTCATAATTACTATGAATTAATGCTGCTGTGAACATTTATGTCCATGTATTTGTATGGATATGTTTTTATCTGGCATGTGCTCACCAGTTAGAATTTTAACAGAGAAACACAAACATCATTATTATAAATCACTTTGGGGAACTTTCGCTTTCCCAATGTATATAGTAAATATTACCTTAAAAACTAGTCTCCTAAAGTAGGGCAGGCTGAACTCTTCGAGAATCCTGGGAGTATGTGTGCTAAACTAACACTCAATGGCAAATGCCAGCTAGCTGACTATTTCTCAGTATCTGTCCTTTTCTCTGAATTTAAAAACTGATTCTTGCCTTATTGGGGACACGGTATACCCAAATATAAAAATCTCCAGTTTTCCTTGCAAAATAATTAGTAATGAATAACCAAGGGTCCTTGGACTGTTTCATGGAATTTTTAAAAGCACAATAACTCAGTTAGTAGTAGGCAATACCCTTAAAGGGTCTCTCTTTTCTGATGCTTGAAACATGGATGTCATAGGCAGAGATAAGCAATTATCTTGTGTTCATAAAGAGCTCCTTGAAGATCCTGAGAATGGTAGACTTGGACTTTTATGTAAGGGGAAAATACATCTTGTTCGAGTGATTACTACTTTTAAGTATCTGTTCGTAGCTCATTTACAGCTCAAGTACTAAGATTTCAGAAATCCCTTTTGCACAGCAACTATATCTGATCATTCACTCGTAAGTAATCTATGATTGAGACTTTTTTCTAGTTTTATTAGCATTCATATTTCTACTTCTAGTACAATTTTTAAGACAAAAAGAAGATCTTTTATGTATAACCTTTAAAATTGAGTCTCTTTTTCTTCCTGGGCCCTGGTAGTAAAGAAAATGGGCTGAGCAAGCAACGGAAAACAAGACAGTGAGCAGCACTCCTTCCCAGCTTCTGTTTCAGTCCTTGCTTGTAGGTTCCTGCCTTGAGTTCTTGCACTAGCTTCCGTCATAGATGGTCTATATAGTAAAAGCTGAAACAAATCCTTTCTTCCTGAAAGCTGGTTGTGGTCAGTTTTTTGTTTTGTTTTGTTTTGTTTTTTCATAGCAACAGAAGGCCAAACAAGAATGTGTACCAAATATGAGTGCACTCAATTCCATAAGACAAATACTAGACATAAACCTACATATTAACTGTAATTTAATAATAGTGGGTGCTCCACCTCACTGAACGACAGGACATCCTGACAAAAATAAACAGAAACACTGAGTTATTTATCATAAGTCAAATGGGACTAATAAATGTCAGCACAAAATATTCCATCCCAACACCGAAGAATCAATCTTCTCAGCAGCCCATAAAACTTTTCCCAAAACATCATACAACAAGACTCAAATACACAAATAATGAAATAACTTTGTATTCTATGTCATAAAAATGGAATTAAAACTAGAAGTCAACAACAAGAACTCCAGAACATGTACAAATATATGATGATTATTGGGTCACTGAAGAAATCAAGAAGAAAAAAATATTCCTAGAATTGAATAAAAATTAAAACATAACATACTAGAGCCTATGAGATGAAAGCAGATCTAAGAGGAAAGTTTATTGCTAAAGTATTTACATTAAAAAATCAGAGTGTTCTCAAATAAATAACAGTACTCCTTACAGCCTTGGAAAAACAAGAACAAGCTAAACCCATTTCTTTCAGTAGTCAGAAATAGATAAGATCTGTGCAGAAAGTAATGTGATGCACGCACACACACACACACACACACACACACACACACACACACAGGCGGGGGCAGAGAGAGACAGGCAGAGAGAATCAATGAAAGGAAGAGTTGGTTCTTTGAAAAAATGAAAAAGATTAAATTATTAACTAAAGTAACCAAAGAAAGAATAGATCCTGTCTGACAAAATTAAAGGGCTGGAAAGCTGGCTCAGTGGTCAACAGCAATCACTGCTCTTGCAGAGGACCTGGGTTTGATTTCCAGCACTCATAGGTAGTTAACAACTTCTGTAACTCCAGGACCAAGGGGAGGAAAAGCAGAAGAGAAGTCTCTTCTGGCCTCTACAGACAGAGCACAAATGCGATACAGAGACAGAATATGTGATATATGCAGGCAAAACACTCATAAACATAAAAATAAATACATCTAAAAAAATCAGAGAGAGACCAAACGGGATGCATTATAACAGATACAGAAGACAGTTCGGAAACCTAAGAGCATACCTTAAAACCTTGTATTCAACTAAACTGGAAAATATAAACTGCACAGATGAAGTTTTAGATGCATGACATACCAAATTAAACTAAGATGAGAAAAACTACACACACTTATCAGAAGCAATGGGACTGAGGCAATAATAAAACACCCGTCAGATAAAAGCAGTCCAGACCCAGCCGGATGCAATTCTGTCATGCCTTTACAGAAGAACTAATATCGGCCTCTCAAACTACTCCGTAAAATTGAAAGCAAGGAAAGATATGTACTGAACTTTTGCTACAAACCAAGTATTGCCCTAATGCTGAAGCCAGATAGACACACAGCAACAAAACACATCAATCTCCCTGATAAACAGCTGCAAAGACTATATACCTGCAATCTGAATTCCACACATCAAAAAGATAATTCATCAAGATCGAGGTGGATTCATTACAGGATTGTAAGAATGGCTCAACATATGCAAATGAAGGAACATAGTATTTCACACAAAAGGATTCAGATAGAAAATATACATCAGCTCAATAGGTCCAGAGGCTTTTAATAAAATCTAGAGACTAGACTAGATGGGACATATCGCAACGTAATAAAAGCTATATATGATAGCACTATACTAAATGAAAACTTGAAAGCATTTCTACTAAAATCAAAATGATGACAGGAGTTCCCACTCTCTACTCTTATTCAATAGTGTCTGAAGTCTTGGCTGGAGTCAAAAAAAAAAAAAAAAAAAAAAAAAAAAAGAGAAAGAGATAAAAAAGACACTCTCCCTGCCTTCCTCGTAGATAACATGGTACAGATGAGGCCCTAAAGACTCTACTAGAGAACACTTACGTCTGCTAAACACTTTTAGCAAAATGGAAGGACCCAAAATTAACATGCAAAACTACAGCAGCCTTCTTATATAGTAATGATAAATATAATGAAAAAGAAATCAGAGAAACAATTCCATTCACAATTGCTTCAAACAAAACAAAACAATACCACACCACGAACTGTAAATAAACCTAACTAAAGAAATGAAAGGCATCTACAACGTAAGTTTTAAAGCACTGGAGAAAGAACTGAAGAAAATAACAGAGGACTGAAATATCTACTCATAGGTTGGCCGAATTAATATTGTGAAAATGGCTACATGGTAAGTTCTAGATCCAACTATTTTTTCTTTCTTCTTTCCTCTCTTTAAAAATATTTCTTTTATTTTTGAATATCATTTGCCCCTTCCCTTTCCTCGCTTCCAGCACTCTCCATGCTCTCTTTCATTAATTGTTGTCATGTGCGCTCTCTCTCTCTCTCTCTCTCTCTCCCCCTCTCCCCCCCTTTCTCTATATGTATGAGATACACACACACACCCCTCTAAATATAACCTGTTTAGTCTGAATAATGTATCTTGTATGCATGTTGTCAGGGCTGACTGTTTGGCTTTGGAGAACCAACTGGTGTGCTCTTCCCTGGGGAAGACTGTTTGATATTAATAAAGACAATCCCACAGAAAGCCCTGAGTCTTCGGCTCTTAACCATCTTGAGAACTCTAAAGGTGCAGTAGTGATATGCATATCTTAGTAGTAACTAACAGCTCTTTAACTGGACTTAAGGCCCACTCAACTGGTACTGGTAACCTAGGCAACTACCCAGAGCTAGTGCAGTCATGGATCATGGAGAAGCACCTTATGCAACCACTTTAATAAACCACCTCCATCCCTAATCACGTTTATTTGTCCTTATATTTACAGATATGTGTAGTCCTTACCCCTCATCAAGAAAACTTTGCAACAGACAGAGACCATCACAGAAAACTATAACCAGTCAAATACAGTGTTGCGGCGTCTAGTCCCAGTGGGTACATCAAGACAGACTTTTAAATTTCACATTTTCTATGTGGTCCACATATAAGAAGATCTGATAAAACTCAGGATGGAAGCAATACTAAAATAAAACTGAAAACACTCTGCCTGATCGATCATTTTAATTTCTGTTTGTGAGGAGAGTAGCCGAAAACACTGTTGCTACCTATAGAAAAAAGATTAAGTCCAAGTCCCCAAGTATAAACAAGAGTATCAAATATGAATGACAGACAAGTTTAAATCTAGGTCTACTAGTTGCCTAAGTCTGGGCAAGTTTCTCAGTCTCTCTACCTCCAGTTCCTCAACTGTAAGGTGAGGGTCAGGACAGCTCCTGGAGCTGCATCACACCAAACAGTCCATGGAAACTGCTGTGTGCACCATGAGCACTCAGTAATCATTGGTGATGCCAACATGTGCTGACACAGCAGCATCCTTTCTAACACTATGAATGCTGTGAGATGTTCAGATGTATATGGGTATATACGCAATAGTTCACAAGCATGATATCTTTACTAAGTTAGTAGTTTATTAAAATCCATACTTTCTTCCCACTATGTATCTTCTACAAGTGACTGTAAAACCAAGACTGATTTTATACATTATAGTAGCAAAGAGCAAGGATGCTGTTCTTTGCCTTAAAAATGCCCACATGCAATATCATTTTTGCTATTTACAAACTGTATGACTTGGACATTATTTATTATCCCCATGCATCTGATTCTTCACTTATAAAACCAGCAGAAGAACATATTTATCATGTAAACTTATTATGGAGACCGAATAAGATAATCATTTGTATCTTATATAGTACTCAACATTTTTTAGTTATATCTATTATCCCTTGGAGTTGTTTGAAGAAAAAGAATTTACCAGCACAACGTGACTTTACAGAAATAGTATATCTGATTCTTAAAAACTTACATATTCCCAAGCACTAATATTTATATACATTTTACACTGGTTGACTACTGAGCCAACAAGTTACATTTTGTAAAATTTGTCTCAATATAAACAAGACAAAAAAAGTAAATTTTGTACTGGATTATTCTGTCACTGGTGTAAGGGTATAGAAGGCTCAAGCACCTTATCAAAATCCACGCTATGCTAGACATGGGGTGCCCACCTTTAACCTAGCACTTGAGAAGCGGAGGCAGTTGGATTTCTGTAATTCAAGGCCAACTTGGTTATGATAGTGAACTCCAGGCCAATTAGAGCCGAGGCCAACTGAGATACTATCTCAAAATAGATAATAAGCAATCCACTCTATCATTGGCAGTCCTTGTTTTAAACAAGTCATGTCCTACCTGTCATCTGCATTGCGAAGGGATGGAAGTCGAAAGCTTGTGTTTCTGTCAAGCTTCGACTGGCTTTTGGTCCTCTTGATGGAGCCTTTCAGGCGCTTGCTGAAGAAGCCCTGGAATGAGAAGGCAGAGTGGTGGGAGAGAGAACTACTCGGCAGCACTGCCTTCTGCAGTGAACTTGCGAAAGGAGTGTAGATTGAAAAAGAAGGACTGGGACAGAAAGAATCTAGCTTTCCTTTCTTGTTCTTTTTCATTTTATAAATGCTAGTTGTTTGAAACTTCTTGGTAATGCAGTGAATGAGTTTTTCCTACTGAAAAAAAACTGAGATAATTAAACTTGTCGATAGCACCAATCTTAGTTTTTATAATAGTCCTGGCAGAAAAAAACCCAAGTTTATAAATAGACTTAAAACAGCAAAAAGACAGATAAATACATTGTTTTCTAAGAAAACATTATCAGCAATTTGAATAGCAATTTGAACAGAAATGATACCTTATGATTTCCTAAACTAAGAAAAATGGTTAGACAGAACAAACAACATGTGCAAAGTCCCTGAAGTGGGACAGTATCTGGTTTATTAGAGAAACTGAAGATACTGCAAGAGGAGTGTGGGGAGAGCTAACTAAGTAGCACAAGGACTGTACTTTTAGTCTCCAAAGTGTTATTAAAATTTACTCATACCTCTTTGGATATTGTTATTTATAAAATTCATTCAAATGCATACAAACTATTTTACATAAAATACAGGTCATCTATGCAATGATTAAAGTACTGAAAAAGTTAAAGAAAAAAGTACTCTGTCTTCTTTGGTGACCTCCTGACACTGCACCAAACTACAGAGAGTGCCTCATCACCTTGCAAATAATGAATATACAATAAAAAATGTTGCATAAATTCAAAGATGAAAGAAGATAGTCACTATTTACAAGATGTACAAAACAATGAGCTTCATTCTTGTGTTGTTATGCATACGTTACACACCTCGTCCTCAATCATTCCCCTCCCTGTTGTCCTTGACTCTCCTCGCCAAACACAGGCCAGCTCTCTTCCTTTCTCACATATAGTACCTTCCTGCTTTCTTTACAGATTTGTCCCAGACTCTCTCCTTTATCTTGTTCTGTTTAAGCTCAGTTTAAAGTCTACTTTATCTGATAACAGGAGAGCTATACCAACTTGGTTTGGCTGCAGTTAACCTGGCGTTTGTTTGCCATCCTCTGGCTTTCAATTTTTACCAGTAAAGCATGGTTTTGTTTTTTTTGTTTTTCTTTTGAGACAAAAATAGTTGAATCTAGTTTTTTAACCCAGTCTGTATCTCTTTATTGGTAACTGAAGCTATTTGCCTTTATGGTTATTACTGAGAAAGGTTCACTAATTCCTGTAGTTTTGTTGGTTAATTTCTGGTTGGCTGGGTTAATGATTGTTCTTTACTCCTCCCCTGTTAGTAACTGTAGCTTGCTCTTTTTTGATCATCCCTTTAATCATATTGTTTCCATGCTCTTGTGATTGAGACTCCACGCCTACCTATTCTGTGTATATATTCCTTTTCTCTGCACTGATGGCTTGGTGATCAGGAACTGAGTTTCTGCTGTTCTTGAAATATTTATCTCTCCTTTATTAAAAAGTAGCTTTTCTGGTCACAGCAACCTTAGTCAGCAGATCCTACTCTCAGGGCCCGAGAGCTACCATTCCATAGTCCTTGACAGCTGGGTTTGCTCATGACAGCGGTGATATTATTCTATGTTCATACTTTTATAGGTGAGTTGGTGTTTTCCTCTTATGTAAGTTGAAGTCATCTCTGTGTGTGTGTGTGTGTGTGTGTGTGTGTGTGTGTGTGTGTGTGTCTGTCTGTCTGTCTGTCTGTCTGTCTATCTATTACATTAGGGCTTTAGCCATTCAATTATTCTGATGTTTCTACTTTTATAGGTGAGTTGGTATTTTCCCCTTATGTAAGTTGAAGTTATTTGTGTGTGTGTGTGTGTGTGTGTGTCTGTCTGTGTGTGTGTGTCTGTCTGTGTGTGTCTGTCTATCTATCTATGTCTATCTATCTATCTATCTATCTATCTATCTATCTATCTATGTATCTATCACATTAGGGCTTTAGCCACTCAAGAGAGAAAGATGAAGAAAATTATTTAATGACTGAAGAAACATGAGTATGTTATATTTGGTTATTCTTGTTACCCGGAAAGTTAAATGTGGGTAAGACTCAGAGTGTAGCTCAGAAGTTTAGGAAGTGTGAGGTCCAGGGATCAATCTCAGTGTAAGAAATAACAAAGTACACAAAATTTAAAAGAAGATGAAAGAATGTGGTAAACCCACAAAAATACCATACCATTAAATCCCAGCTTACTACTATAAGTAGTTACAGATTTGAGGAAAGCGAAAGAAGTATCTTTAAAAATCCTTTACACAGTCATTCGCCTGATCTGCTGTACAGTGCTAGCATTGCAATACAGCTGCCACTAATTCTCAAGATGCGTCTTTATTAACTACGTCTCGTCAGCAAAGTCCCCTCATCAGTGGTTCTCAACCTGCCTAATGCTGCAGCCTTGAAGTACAGTTCCTCAGGTTATGGTGACTCCCATCATAGATTATTTCATTGCTACTTCTTAACTGCTTTGTTTTGCTAGTGTTATGAATTGTAATGTAAATATCAGATATGCAGGATATCTGATACCCTTTGGGGTTGTGACCCACAAGTTGAGCATCATTCCTCATGTGCTCAGAAATGTATTCAACAAGCAAGAGTTAATGACAGAATTCTAGATGGACTATTGGGGCTGGATGAGATTCAGGCCCAGGACTTCACTAAATACTAACTACTTCTAACAAAAATATAGTTATGTAGTTGAGTAAAAAATATCCCAATAGATGTTTGTTTTTCTAGCCCTTGAATTTTTACCTTTTATTGGCATTTATTTCACCACACTACTTTACTGCAGTATTTATTTAATAAAATTTACTTTATTTCTTATATAAAAGTTGTAAGAAAAATAAAAAACAAATGCAAATTCTGCCATAAAGGAGTTTATAATTTGATATAGAATTCATTTTCTTTCTTTCTTCCTTCCTTTCTCCTTATTAGAGTTGAAATCTATCTATCTATCTATCTATCTATCTATCTATCTATCTATTTTTCTCCCTCCCTCCCTCCCTCTGTCCCTCCCTCCCTCTCTCCCTCCCTCTCTCCCTCCCTCCCTCCTTATTAGAAGAGTTGAAATGGCTGAGGAAAGATCTCTGAACACAGAGAAACCTCTAAAGCTAAGATCAAGTAGAACAAAGATTGACAAAATCAAAACAGAACAGGCAAGAACCGTGAAGCTCATGAAAAGTAACATATGCATAGTGGAATACTGAGAGAAAAAAAACAAACTAAATCAAACCACCCCCAAACAGAAGAAACCTATGAAATAACTGGATTTTTCTCAAATTAATATCAGACACTAAAGCAAGATCCACAGGGCAAGCAGCAGAAATACCCCAAACAAACTATAGACATCAAGATTACACTTACATGTGTTTTTAAAGCTTTTTTTTTATTTGTATGAGTGTTTTGTATGGATGCATGTATGTGTACCACATGAATGCCACCACAGTTCAGAAAACGGTGTTGGATCCTACTGAACTGGAGGTCTAGATGGTTGTGAGCCACCATGTCGGTACTGTGGGTCTTCTGCAAAGACAATGAGAGCTCTTAGCCCTGAGCCATTCCCCAAGCCCCAAATTAGGCATATTTTAAACCAAAGAAAATTAAATTTAAAGAAAAAATATTGAAAAAAAAAAACCCTCCAGGGGGTTGAAGAAGAAACTTCCCTGGGTGCAGAGAAGTGAGGAAGAAGCGGCTGCATGCTCCAAGTGCATTACTAACACTTGCATCAAAGCACCGTTATGGAGCCCAGCAGAGAAAAAAAAAATAAATCTAAAAAAGGAAAAGAAATACATCTTTTCATAAACCATGGAAACTAGGCACATGGCACAAACTAAATAGGTAATAGAAAAAAATGTGACTACCTTAGAATTCTACATCTGAAAAATTATTCTTTTAAAGTGAAGAAAGAAGTAGGCATGAGTCTCTATGATAAAAATTGCATTGGTCGTTAATAGACCTGCTAAACAAGAAATACCAAAAGGAAAAAAGGTGGAGAATAGCCATTACAAAACTTACAGGGTGTCCAGCTGACACACAATAGGAGGAGGAAAGAGAGAGGAAAACAATCATATGCATACTCAAAAGTATGAAAGGCAGAAAAAAGAGACAAAAATAAGAACACAGAACAAGGACAATGGACAGAAAACAGTAACAAGTATGCTAGATTGTAATCCATCAAAAATCACTTTAACATTATTAGTGTAGATGTTTCAGCTACATACCAATAGGAATAAACCATACACTGTTTAAAGAAGTTCATATAAAATATAAATACTAACAGATGAACGGTAAGTGGACTGTAAAGATGTAACTCGTCAACACCAGAGAAACAGGAGTAGCTACACTCATCTCATACTGAGCAGATGGTAGAAGGCCTGTGCTGAACAATAAAAAGGTAACTATCCCCCAAAGACAACAGATTCAATGTGTGGGCACCTAACAAGACCATCAGAGAACACAAGGCACAACTGACAAAACTGCTAGATGGTGACTGTTCTGAAATGTTGTAACTGAAGTCTGGACACATGTTATCAGAAATGAACAGGGCTTACAGGCAGGAAGTCAGAGGTCATAATACTACAGTCAATCAACTGAATATAACTGACACCTATGGAGTGCGTCATTCTATAATAGCAGAATAAATTCTTCTGAGGGTCTTATGGAACATTTATAGAAAGAAATATTCTAGGTCATGAAACCAATCTTAACAAATTTAAAATAGTAGAAATCATGTAATGAATGTTTTCAGACTACTACAGAATTAAACTCCTACTAAGCAATAGAAGGATGACTGAAAATGTTAAGATTAAATAATATTCCCCCTTTTTACAAAGAAAAAAAAAGAAAAAAAGAAAAAGGAAAAAGAAAGAAAAAGTTTGTTTATTTGAGTGTGCCATGATTTGTGTATATAGGCTAAGGACAAATTGTAGGAGCCAAGTTATGGTCCTGGGGATTGAACCTGTATCCTTAACCTTGGCAGCAAGCATCTTTGTCTGCTGAGCTATTCTTCTAAAAAAAATGTGAATCAAGGAGGAACTAAGGAGTAATTAAAATAAAATAAAATAATTTTATGAAAATGAGAACATCACATCTAAATTTGTAGGATGCAGTAAAAATGAAAGAAGATATATTGCTATACATCTCATCTACATTAAGATAATAATAAAATGCAACTGTGTGTCCAAAATTTTCATGGCCTGGATGAAATACAATGGCAGTCATGATCTGCCATGCTTAAACAACAAATAGCTCAGCCTGTCATGTATTAAAGAAGCTGGGTTGCCTAGTGTGTGCTTGTAATCCTAGCTATTTGGAGCACTGAAGCAGGAGAAAGGTTGCCTGAGCCTAGGAATTCAAGGTCAGTCCAGGCAACATGACAAGACTTGATCTCAAAAAGAAAAAAGAAAAAAAGAAAAAAAGAAAAAGAAAAAGAAAAAGAACTAATTGTCCCCAAAATTAATCCTTGCACATAAATTACTAGTCAAACACATTCTGACTACTGAGTTCTACCAAACATTTTAGGAAGAAATGATATCAAATATCTATCATCTCTTTGAGAAGATGTAAGTAAAGAAAGTAGTTCCTATTTTAGGTTTATTAAAACAAAACAAAACAAAACAAAAAACAATTTCAGTGGTCAACACAGATCCCCTGTGTAATCATTCCCCATACATATACAGTCATTCTTAGTATTACACCCGAGGGGACATCTGTTTGAAATAGTAAGTCTACTTTGACATCAGATCTCATTGGAGCCCACTACCGATGCTATGCTTTGGACAAATGTAGATGATAAGCATGCTCATTACAGTACCATTCAGAATATTTTCACGGCCCTAAAATTCTGCTGTTGTCCATCTATTCATTCATTATCCAAATTTTTGTTTTTGCTTTTTCACTGATTCTATAGTCTTGCTTTTCTAGCATGTCATATAGTTGGAATCAATGCATCACGCAGATGTTTTTAATGGACTTCTTTCTTTAAACAACACACAATTATGCGTTCTTCAGTTCTGGCCTGGTCTTTGTTTTCTTTTGTAATTTTTTCCTGTTCATGTTTAGAAGTCTCTAAGCTTGGAGACTACTTCCTCAGCTCTGTCTGCTCTACTAACAGTTAATAAAGGGCAGTCTTTGTAGGCTACAGTTTTAACTCTTTAAAACTTTTTATTGGTTCTCTGTACATTTCATATCATGGACCCCAATGCTGCTAAACTCCCCCGCCCCCCTCATATCTGCCCTTTGCCCTAACAATCTCCCCCATAAAACATATAAGCAAGCAAGCAAGCAAGCAAACAGCAAAAAACAAAAAACAAAAAAACTAAAACCAAAAAAACCAAAAACCCAAACCAAACCCAAAGCATAGAAAACATTTCATTGTGGAAGTTGCAGTGTGTCACAGTGTGTCCCACATTTTATCCCTCTCTCCATCCACCTTCACGTGTGAATGTTTATTGCAAAGAGTCATTGGTGTAGTTCGAGATTTCTGGCTTCTGTGACACCATCAATATTGAGTCTTCACGGGGACTCCTCCAGTTATCCTGCTGCGGCAGCTTTGGGACAGCAGTCCTTGCTTTTTCACATGTCTCAGCTGTTAGCAGATGCTATAGATGTCAGGGTGGACCTGGGTGACAGCTGAGTCGATCAGCCTGCTGGCGCTCCGCTACCCTTATCACTAGTTCCTGTTAGAATTCTTTCCTCTCTGCTCACACTCCCCGTGTTTGGCACAATGTCTATTTTATTCACAAGAATTCTTAGCATACAAATCATAACTGTTTTAAATATTTGATTTGGTGATTACATCTGATTCTGGTTCTGATATTTTCTGTCTCTTTAAACTATATTTTCTACTTTTCTATGTTTCATGTCAATAAAAAAAAAAAA